>WOVY01001750.1:0-25557 GCA_013436015.1 Rhipicephalus annulatus | reverse complement strand
AAAAACTTCATTGACGTATGTTTAAATTTTAACCTGAGTCAGTTAGTCTCGGAAACAACACGCGTTACGCAAGGAACAGCAAACATCCTAGACCTAATACTAACTAAACAGTCCTGAGAACCTTTCATCTATCAGTTATCTCCCAGAAATCAGCGACCATAAAATCATACATGCCCTATTTTCATTCAGTTCTGCTCCAAAGTACACATCCGCAAAACAATATGCCTTCACGATCGGGAAACTACGATTGCAATAACTGAAGACCTTAACACCTTTTTTTCTGAGTACAAATCAGTGTTTCCCACTCGCACAGTACATGAAAACTGGTCAATATTCAAAAATAAATTAAGTGTGCTCACTAATATGTTTCATTTCGAGGGTTACCTTTCATGCTAATCACAATAAGCCATGGTTTTCTGTACGTTTAAAATGGCTGGAAATAAAAAGAAACGGCTCTTCGTTCGGCCAAACGCCGTGACACGCAGAGTGACTGGGATAAATACTTCGAAGTGGAAAAATCATATCTAGTTGAGATCCGGAACGCCAAGCATACATTTTATCACGATGACTTACCAAAGCTACTAACCTGCAACCCCAGAAAATTTTGGGCAACTTTTAAATCCAAAGCAGACTCACGACATCACACTGACTAACGACGCGCATGAACCAGTGACAGACCATGAATGTGGGGAAATATTTAACACCGCATTCGTATCTGTCTTACTCACGAACTTGACGCACCTTCACAATCACCATCAGTTAACATCGAAGCATTCATGCCAACTATCTCATTTTTCGAAGGAGGCATTGCATCCGTAATCGATAACATGAAGCTTTCATCATCAGCCGGTATGGACTCAATTAATTCTAAGCTACTGAAGAATGGTAAATCAATTTGTGCCACCTATTTATCTTTAATTTTTCACAGTCACTTGCCTCAGGAATCATTCCAGATGACTGGAAAACGGGGAAGGTCGTTCCAGTGTACAAATCAGGTAACAGAGACTCACCCTTGAACTACCGCCCCATTTCATTAACTAGTGTACCCTGTAAAATCATGGAACACGTCATTTACTCTCAAATCGCAAGTTTCTTGGACTCATGTAATTTTTTCATCGATCACAACATGGATTTCGTAAAGGTCACTCCTGCGAAACACAATTAGCGCTATTTCTTCACGACTTGCACACTAACCTAGACCGTAACATGCAGACTGATGTAATTTTTCTAGACTATGCGAAAGCGTTCGATAAAGTTCCTCACCGCCGCCTTTTGCTAAAACTTTCACACCTGCACCTAGACCCTAACATTCTTCGTTGGATTGAACAGTTTCTCACTAACCGTTCTCAGTCAGTCTTTGTAATGGCCACCTATCTAACTCTCTCCCAGTCACATCAGGTGTTCCCCAAGGATCTGTCCTCGGTCCCCTTCTTTTCCTAATATATATTAACGACTTGCCCGACCATGTATCCTGCAGCATCCGCATGTTCGCGGACGACTGTGCCATCTACCACACTATCAGTAACCAGCATGATCACCTGTATCTTCAAACCAACCTTAACAACGTGCTTAATTGGTGTAACACATGGTTAATGACCCTTAATCCTTCTAAATGTAACTCGTGTCTTTTTCTCGTCGCCATAGCCCATATCGCTTCCACTATTCCATCGTTAACACCGCAATTGAATCAGTACCGTCTTATAAATATCTTGGAATAACCTTGTCTTATGATTTATCATGGCATACACACATCGCTAATGTAGTTTCAGCATCTAACAAAGCACTTGGTTTTCTCAAACGCCATCTCCGCCTAGCCCCCCCCACATGTAAAATTACTTGCGTACAAATCTTTAATCAGACCAAAATTAGAATATGCATCTGCCATATGGAGCCCTCATGAAGCGTATTTAATCAAAGCATTAGAAGCGGTACAAAACCGTGCTGCCAGATTCATTCACTCATCTTACTCATACGATATCAGTATTTCATCTTTGAAAGCGAAATCTGGACTGCCACTCCTTTCTTTGCGCCGCCGCACAGCAACTCTCGTGCTCTATCACAAGTTATTTTATTCTTCCCTCAATCAGCCACCTTATATAGTAGCCGCAGCACGCATATCTCATCGAACCAACCATCCATTTCAGGTTTCCCGCCCTTCTTCGCGCACCACTGCTTTTTCTGCCTCGTTCTTTTTTCGAGCAGCCACGGACTGGAACGGCCTCCCCCGGGACATCGCCAACATCGCCTCATCATCTGCCTTTCAAGACCGTGTTATTGATCATCTTCAATACTAAAACAACATTTACTGCTTATTGTTAACCTAAATAAAACCCCACCCCTTATGTAATGCCCCTCATAGAAAGGGGGGCCTTTAAGGTAATAAACTGAACTGAACTGAAGTTTTTTATCGTTAAATGTATCATGTGCCATACGTTCTCACGTTGACGTTTCCAAGACCTTGATGACGCAAATCATTTAGTGCGTGTAGTTGGTTTGGTCCAAAGAGGAGACAAGCTTTTTCGCTTCAGCAGCAAAGTATAATCTGTTATATCACACCCCCTTCTAAATACGAAGTATTTCTTAGCGAACTTCGGCGACTTGGATCGTATCTATCTATCATCTATCTATCTATCTCTAACTATCTAGCCGCTTACGTTTGGGTGCTCTCGTGGGCACCCCCTTAACTTGACTTGAACTAAAATTTGCATGGGAGAGTAAGATGGTTTGACAAACATGGCGTGCTAGTCAAGATATGAATGATGTCACAATGCGGTCGCGTACGTCGTTAAACACTTCCGGCCAGACATTGGCACATACCAACGGGCAGGTATGTTCCACAGATGTTTGACCTTTAGTATGTATACCGAGGAACGAATAGAACACACAAGGGCAATTTGAATGCGCGAGTGTTAAGAAATAACCAACATTGGTTGCGTCGAGCCGTAAATGGAAAGCATAAATGCCAGGGTCTCAGCTGGAATAGAACGCAAGCATTCTGCGTGGCAGTGATGCATCTTACCACAGCGCTACGCTATGTCCCAGAACTTCTTTTCAAATAGGCGCTAATCTTCGTGAAACATCAGTAGTGGTTGTAGTGCTGCCTACCCTATTTTATAAACAATACATATGTATTCTTTTGATACAGCCGTCACGTCGGGTTAACGTCGATTGTGGTTAGTTACCATGCTGTCAAGTTGATTTTTGTAGCAGTGTCCAGGGCCAGCATCCTAGCGAGCATCAGCGCTTCATATTAGCTTGTGGTGTTGCTAATACGCATGTTCCAGTTCGCATCGTTGCGCAAAACCAAAGAACTGAATATGGGAACATCTGAAACTCTTAAACATGTGTCTGTGCACGTAACACTTGTACATATATTAGCGTCATTTTATGAAGTGTCGTTCAATAAAAAATTGCAACATGGTCGCCTTCTCTTCGCATGCTTCACATAACGTCGATTCCCAGGTACGTGGGATCTGCCGAGTTTTTTAACTGTGCACTATTCTGTTGCTTTTATGAGTTTAGAAATTGTCACTTCCCAGACTGGCGAAAATATGGCACCGTTGACCAGGGGCGTAAACAGAATTTCTTTCTTTTTCGAGGATGGGCGAGAATGTGTGCGGTGTTCTCTGCTAACGTAGGCCGCGTCCTGCAGGAATGCGAGATGGTACGTGTGCGTCACATGAACACGCATCCGTGTCATAAAGGATAGATAGATAGATAGATAGATAGAAGATAGATAGATAGATAGATAGATAGATAGATAGATAGATAGATAGATAGATACGCTCGTTGTGGAAGTATTTCGCAAAGAAAGGTTTCGCATTAAAATAGCATGAAGGAAGAAGTAAACAGAAAGGAATAAGGCAGGGATGCTAGCCAGAATAATTTCGGACCGCTAGGCTACACTGGGTGATTAATATTACCGCAGCTTTTTCATCCTATGGTTCTGGCACCAACTCTCTAAGACGTTACAGATGCTGATAGCAATTATTGCAACCTGTGCAAAAAGTACTTCGAAACTCTAATAATGAACTGTTAACTCTCATTCAATTTTGACATACGATTTGGGGGGAAGAACCGCAACGCCATTTAAGCGTGCTGAAATGGCAAATCAAGTCAGTGCCACATGACGCCCGTTCTGCTTTTTTTTTAAAGCAGGTGCATTCAGCAACGCAAGTTTCGCTGCCGAAGACAGCGCAACGTTGCAAGTTTCCATCGCAGTGCAAGTTTTGTCGTTTCGCTGCAAGCGGAACGAAGACGCACCAGCAGCAGACACCGTGTCTCATCGACGCCCAGCTGAACAGCCCATCATGATAATCAAGACGGTTTTAAAGCGCGGCCCCGAGCACATTGGTACAACTTACCGAAAGAATGCTTCTGCCAACAGCAGCCATGAGGCGCTGTATGAGGGGCTCTCTTCGCCATGACCGGAAAGCACACGCGAAGGTTCGGCGAAGGGCGAGAGCATGAAAAGGCTAGAGGAGAGGGGGGTGAACAGCTAAATCGGGCGCATCTGGCTGGCCTTGATAAAATAGAGAAGGCGTTGCATAAACAACCTTTGTGGTACCAAGTACGATGTCTTTGAGCGAGTGCTACATGCGTGTCGATTGTGGATAGCAGCCTTTTTAATACACTAAATTGAGGTGACGACGCGATTTCCATATCCATGTTAAAGCTCAATCTCACAACCGTTCACGACCCGTCGAGTTACTGTGGCTTAAAAAAAACGCATAGAACACGTGACGCACCTGTGTACGGGCAGATGACCGTGCTTGCAAGGGCGACCGCAGCACGTTCTTGTACCCGACAATTCCTTTCTTCATGACCAGCAAACATCCAGTGGTTCTGCACCGGCTTGTTTTGTACTCTCCGCGTTTTCTTCTGTTTGTCAGGTGCGCCGAGGTGGAAGCGGCCATGGTACATTGAAGAGGGGGGCACCGTCCCCCACCAGCGACGAAAACTTAGAAGGGACGCCTGGTGTTTTTTTTTTCAAAATTCATAAATTTCCAATTTTGATAAAGCTTTGAACATGTGTTGTCGCTGGCATCGTGGTGATATGAGCCAAATTATACTACCGTAAGTCATTTAGCTGTTTTTAGAGAACAAATTTTAAATTCGTAGCCGATTCCAGAGTCACACTTGTAAACTCGGTTCACCCTGTGTATGTGACGAAGGGGCCTACTCTTTTTAGAAAACCCTGCCTTTCCTAGCAGACGAATGCTGCACACGCTCTCTGCTACAAGGCGACGACAACGCAAGCGCAGTTCAGTTTTGTAAGCTGCATACAGCTTGTTATTCATCGGGGACGTCGGGTCTTACAATGGCGAACAACAAGAAAGTCGATTCAGGGTGTGTCAGATGCTTCACCCGCCAGTGGGTCGGAATAAAAAAAAATCGACAGATCCCACGTATCTGGGAATCAACGTCATGCGAAGCATGCGGAGGCAAGGGGACCGTGTCGCAATTTTTTATTGATGGACAAGTCATACCATGACGCTAATTATATGTACCAATGTTGCACGCACAGACATAAGTTGAAGAGTTGCAGATATTTATATAACCAGCTGTTTGAAATTGCGCGACGATGACAACTGGAACATGCATGTTAGCAACACCAGAAGCTGATATGAAGCACTGATGCTCGCGAGGATCTTGGCCCTAGAAACTGCTACATAAATCAACTTCAGCTCATGGCAACTAACCACAATTGACGTTAACCTGACCTGACGGAAGTATCAAAGGAGTGCATGTATTGTTCATAAAATTGGATAGGCAGCGCTGCAACCACTATTCACGTTTCACGAAGATTAGCGTCTATTTGAAAAGTAGTTCCGATACCTCGCGTAGCTCTGTGGTAAAATCGTTCATCGCCACACGGAATGCGTGTGTTCAATTCTAGCTGCGACCCTGAAATTTATTCTTTACATTCGTAGGGTTGACACAACCTATGTCCGGTATTTCCTGACGCTCATGCGCTAAAATTTCCCATGTGTGTTCTCGTCGTTCCTGGGTAAATACCAAGTGTCTATCACCTGTGGCACATACCAGCATACCAGCGGTACATACCCGCCACTGGGTATGTGCCACTGTCTAAAGGGAAGTGTTTCAAGACGTTCGCGACGGGATTGTGACATTATTCATGTCTTGACCAACGCGTCGTATTCGTCAAGCCATCCTACCCTCCCATCTAATTTTGGTTCGCGCCACGTTAGGGGGTGACCACGAAAGCACCTAAACGTAAGCAGATAGATAGATAGATACATAGATAGATAGATAGATTGCCGATTCCAGAGTCACACTTCGCCGAAGTTCGCTAAAAAATGCTTCGCATTTAAAACGATGCTTGCGCGCTCAGATAGCAGCTGCAATCATCGCTGAACTTGTCACTTGTAAGTAGAGACGAGTTGGCACAACTTCTTTCCGCATGAGATGACATCCCTAACTTGCTTTTCGCGCGTCAGAAGTGGCGCGTCAACTACATTTATACCCTGGCCAGCCGTGGTGGAGTGTGTAATGAATTCCATGACGTCATCGGTGATGAATTCTGGAGATGTCGTCCGATACCGACCACGAACGACGGAGCCGCTCGCTGTTTCGGTTTCTCTTATGACATGTCGTTTATTGCGTAATAAATTTACTGACGAGCACGTTAAAGAACCCCAGGTGGTCTAAATTTCCGGAGCCCTCCACTACGGCGTCTCTCATAATCATAGAGTGGTTTTGGGACGTTAAACCCCACATATCAATCAATCAATCAAATTTACTGACGAGTGCCTGAGCAAAATGAATCACTTTAGCTTTTGCGGGACTGTCAATACTAATAGAAAACAGCATTGTTTCAGTATGATCGAAAATGCACCGAATTGCCGCTTTAAAGCATCGCTCTACATCACCGTCAACCCGTTTTTGAAAACAAAACGAATCGGAAATTTTATCCAAAAGAAGACGACCTCTCGGTGACGAAACGGGGCGTTTGGCGGCTATGAGAAAAAGTCCTTGCCGGTAAAACGCGCATATGCTGCGGCAGTCATGTCTTCCCGGAGCTGTGGGCTAACCAACACCACGATTTCGTGTGCGTTTGTCTGTAGCATTCATATTTCGATTGTTTCGGTTCCAAGTTTGATGCATGGCTTCGAATTTGGTAGGAGGTCAGTGTGGGGAGCCTAAACTTACGTCGGCCCTGTTGAATCGCTGGTACCATTGCAATGTGCAGCGTTCAGTATTATAAGAGCTTCAGTTTTGTCGAGGTTTTCATCGGATGTTAACAACGTCGTATTGTGAGTTTAATGCCACTTTGAATTTTTCAACGCTCTTTCGAAAGCAGAGTGATGCGCACAAAAAGTATTTATTCTCACTTCGACCACGGGTGTTTCCTGCAGCGAATCTTTAATGTCGAATATATGGATGTCAATGATCACTCAGCGTGTTCACTGATTCGAATATCGCTTCAGTTGTTTTGACAGCTTGCTTAGTCTTCCTCAAGTTATACACTACTAACTGGAATCGAGCATGCTTTTGGTTGAAGTGAGTGTAACTGCTGATAACAGCGTGTAATTTTCCAACAACAACGAAAATTCTGCGGCCATGGTTCCTTGTTCTACTCGTTTTCACAGCGGCAGCTGTATATCGCACGTGGTTCAGGCGCATGCAATGATATATTAATTTACGTGCCAATACCATCATTAGGAAGCAAGCCATGGTGTTCCATTCCAGATTAATTTCGGCCACCTGGGCTCTATTTAACGTGTACCTATCTTCATCTGAAGTGTGAGGTGCAATAATAGCAACAAACAGAGGGTGCACACACGCAGATCGCCACTTTTATTCAATTTGAGCGCAACCCCAACATATGCTTGACATATGCTAACCCAACACGCCCCACCTCCCTTTCTTACAGCTAAATCTGTACACAGTGTTACTACGCTTCGCTCCCATAAAAACGCAGCTGTCATGTGCCAAAATAGAACTCATGAATCTGATACTAGCATCAAAACACGCATTCCTGCTAGCTTATTGGTGAGTGTTGCTTGCAAGACCTGTATGTATAAATGTTGAGCGTGAACACAAAGCATAAATCTGTTGACACTGTGCGGCAACGAGAATCGTGCAGCCATAAACTGAATACAACTTTTGCAAGGTTCACGGCATGGTATTTTAGCGATGGCCTATTAATAGCAAGGTCCGCCACTTTTGCATTACAAATGGGTTCCTCGGAAAGCTGGTGTCCAATTTCAAAATGTTCACCGGTTGTCTATTTGCAGCAGCTTCAGTTTAGAAACGGACTTCCTTTTCATATGAATCCGGCCATCAGGTTTATCCCAATTGATAGATGTTGATACTGCGTACGACAAAGAAAAATCTTCAACGTGACAAGACCACGGAAGCAGCGACAAACTGCCATGATCTACTGACGCATTTGCTACTCGCACTGCTTGCGTTGGAAACAGTAGAACTTCATGGGCAGTTGGCAGCTGGAGCAGGAGCAGCAAGAGTGTGTGCCTGCTTTTCAGGATGACGAAATAGCGGCCTCGTAGCATAAAAAACGCGAGGTAAAAGCCCCAAAAAACACGTTTTTCGTGCTCGTAAAGAGAAAAGCAAGCAAATTCGGCCTGTCTCAGCGACAGGACCTTTGCCCTCTTTCCTCCTTCCGCTATGGCGGCGAACGGCGCTGCGAAAATTTGAGCCTGTTTTCCCTATCGCGTTTAAGCTGCTCTGTGGCACACAACAGCTTGATTGATTTGTGGGGTTTAACATCCTAAAACCACCAAATGATTATGAGAGACGCCGTAGTGGAGGGCTCCGGAAATTTTGACCACCTGGGGTTCCGACAACAGCATATATAGTGCGATCAGCATGTGAGTGTCACAAAAATTCCTTGAAACAGCCATGACTACACTACAAACCATTAAAATCTAATACAATAGACAAGATTGTGGGCATGTAAAAGGCATTTGTAACATTCACCATTGACGACGAGGATCACGCATGAAAAAAAAATATGTGATAACCTTTAGGAAGTATAATATACGTCTGGGATGCTTCTTTAAATATTTCTCAAAATTTTGGACGTCAGGGCATCGTAGAAAGGCATGACACTTTGCCTACGCATTCGTTAATGCCGGATAACAGACTGTTGAACTTGTGAATCAAGAACGATTCTTAAATTTTGCGATCATGGTGGGATTTAAAGCCCGATTCTAATAGTGTCACCATAATCTTGTCAAACGAATGACCTATTAGATGACAATACTTGGACAATGGAAGATGTGGCAAACTGTTAACGTGTGATTTGTGGTTGTTGAAACGGATGCGAAAAGATGTCTCGGTTTGACCGATGTATTGCATGTGGCAGATTGAGCATTCAAGTAAGTAAATGATGTTGCTGCTATCGCAGTTTATGTCCCCTTTAATCCTAAGTGAAAAGTTAGATGCCGTGCTTTTAGCAACAGTCGCAGTGGTCATGTGCGCACAAACTTTACATCGCGTTTTTTTACAGGGGTGACAACCAACGGGAGCAATGAATCTAGTCTTAGAAGAAGTTACCATGTCGCGCAAGTTCCTTGATCTCCGATATACAACCCGCGGTGATTCAGTGAAGATGTCCTTAAGCCGATCGCTCTGTGTCAGTATGTTGTACTGCTTTCTGAGTATATGCGACACGTTAGGAACAGATGCAGAATGCGTTAGAACGAGGTTGGTTTGGGAAGGTGGCGCTAATCGCTTGTCTTTACTGATGAGCTCTTTCCGATCGAGACGTTTGGCCCGTTGTGAGCGTCGTCAATTATTTGTGAAGGATATTGTTGTTCGGTTAATGCTTTACGGAGCTGGTCACAGTTGCGAGTGAAATCCCTGTTGTCAGAACAAATTCTTTTATAACGAATAGCTTGGCTATAGGGGATACTTGTTTTGCAGTGTTTGACATGGCTACTTTCAAAATGAAGATATCTTTGTCGTTCAGTGGGCTTCCTGTATAGGTTTGTCGTTAGTTTACCATTGCTTAAAGCTACATTGACGTCAAGGAAGTTTATGGTGGCTGGTGAATAAGAGTGAGAAAAGGGGATAGATGGTTCTACTTTGTTAAAGTCTGCAATGATAGTATGTAATGCCGCTTCACCATGGTGCCAAATTAAGAAAATGCCGTCATTGAAGCGTTTTCAATAAAGTGGTTTAAGGTCACGAGTGGCGAAAAAGTTATTTTCTAGAATGTCCATGAAGATGTTCGCATAATTGGGACCTATTTTTGTGCCCATCGAGGTGCCGCTGGTTTGAACATAATGTTCACCGTTAAATTCAAAGTTGTTAACCTCGAGTATCAGTGATAAAATAGTGCCCAAGGTGGAACCGTCGATGGGTTTGTCATTTACCAAGTCATTGTATGCTTGGAGTACAGAAAGAATCCCGTCCGCAAGGGGTATATTTGTGTACAGTGACACCACATCTAGTGTGACCAGAAGAGCCTCACTCGGAACACGCATATTTACAAGGTCACGCAGAAAGTGATTAATGTCCTCGAGATATGAAGAAAAGTTAGGAGTAATTGAACTAATTAAGCTGTCTGCATATCGAGACAGGCTTTCCGTAATGGTTCTTACTCCTGAAATTATTGGTCGGCCTGGATTATTTTGTTTATGAATCTTAGAAAACAGATAAAGTCTACCAGCTACCGGACTCACGGGGACTAAGGATTTAAGCACAGTCTCTGGAATTTTATTTTTTCTTACAAGCTCTTTTAAAGTTTCTTTTACTTTTATCTTGAATTCCTCGGTTGGGTCGTAGCTCAAATGTCTGTAAAATGTGTGGTCATTTATTGCCTGTGGGCCTCACGAAGGTAATCAGCCTTATACATTATTACGATTGCTCCCCCTTTATCGGCCGGTTTAATGACGATGTCGTCTTGGGAAGCCAGGGTCTCGATCGCTTGTTTTTTCTTTGTCGCTTAGGTTGCGGTGAAACGGCGATTGCTTTTTGTATGATTCGAGTACATCTCGCTGCACTGCGCGGATGTAAATATCGAGACATTTATCCCTTTGGGAAGGGGGAGTCCAGTGCTTAGTAGAAAAAAAAAATGCTGTTTTGATAGATGGAGGCCGATTATGAAAGTATTCGCGTAAACGCATGCTTCTTTCAAAATTGTGTAAGTCACTGATTAGTTGAAATTCATTGTATCCTCCAGTGACAGGACAAAAGTTCAAAGCACGGGAAAGAACGATCAATTATTCAGCCGATAACGTGGCACTAGAAATATTTACTATATTTCCAGCTTCTGCGGAGGACGAATGCACTGAAGACGTTGAGTCATGAAGAGTGCTGATGCTTGTGCAAATGTTATCACGTATCAACTTTTTATATTTTTTGTCGCTTAGCTCGCGAATTTTTTCTTGCCTGTAGTTATCAAGCGACGCTCTTTCATCGGCAGTGAAACTCCGCGTAGCAAAGAGTTGGTTCTCTTTGTTCCTTAGCTGTTTTCCGGATGACTCATAATAGTTAGTCACAATGTGCGTGAGTTCTAGAGACGCTTGTTTGAGCGTGTTGTGCCACCTGGAGAGATTATTGCTAGTCATTTCAGACGTAGCAGGCCTTAAGTTAAGGCTTAAACCTTTAGGTACTGTTGATGTAGCAATATACATTTTTAAGGTGGAAGCATGCAGGTCGCGGCGAACACGCTTTTCGATCACTTTTCTAAGCTTCAAAAATGCACTGAGGCATCTCCAAAGGGAGTCTTACCCCGGCTAGGTGGTAGTCATTCGGTTTGCTTGGGTAGGATCAGGCCGCTTGCTTCTGAATTGGTACCTTGACTGGGACGACATGGCACCGCAGGGAGGCGGAGAAGCGGCCGGTGTTGCCTTGCCGCTCACTGGATTGTTCGTAACCCTGTAAAAAGACACTGCTTTGTCTGTCATCGTCGTGGTAATTGTCCTTGCTGGTGTCTTGTTTCTCGTTGTCAGGCTGGTTGTTGCGTTGGTTGAAGGTACAAGCGTGGCGATGTCTTTTTTGTTAGTTTCAACTTATTCACTGCATCTCTCGCCATAGCCTTGTTCTCAGAAGCCCTGCTGGTCGATGGCCGCCTTGTCGTTGGCTTGCTTGTCGCTGCCCTGCTTCCATGTATGTTGTTTGCGGTTGTCGCACTTGATCGCCCTGTCGCTGAGCAGATTTTTAGCGCTTCAATACCACTTGGTGGCATTCTAGCAGAGGGTGCAGCCACTTTCTCAGATGACGGAAGATTGTCGTGAGAACGAGCTTTCGTGGCACGAGGCACATTACAAATAGTTCCGCTGCTTGTGTAGTCTTCCCAAGCAGCCGATGACGCATCACGTGGATTTTTGAAGCACAAGTGTCGAAACTGACAGGCAAGTAGCGCAAAGCCCTCGAAACTTGGATGGAGACCGTCACTTGCGAGCACGTGAGATGGCAGGAGCCATTCAAATCCATGATCGACGTGAAATACCAGCTTTGAACGTTGGCCAAAGTTCCGAAGGAGCTGGTTTGAAAAATCTTGCAGACTTGTTGGAACATTGCACAAAGGCTTCGTTTCTGCTACCTTGACGGCGGTTGCAGGATCGTGGCAGGACCAGGCTTGCGTATATTCGACGTATAGTGGGGCGCCATTTCGTTACAATATCCAGCATCTCGCGGTACCTGGCAAAAGCCACGTTGCCGGAACACTTTGGGATGTCATTGCTGCCAACGTGAACGATGAGCGTCTCCGTTAACGGAGGCAATAAGTCCAATAGTGAACTTACATCACTGATGGTAGCACCACTCTGAGAGATGAAGGCTGGTGTACCCGCATGAAGCGGATCAAAATGCTGGTATAAGTATTTTGTCTGCGGCTCACCCAAAATGGCTGTCGATGTGGCACTCTTATGGTATTTGCAGTCAACAATTTTCGTAGTGGCTTTTCCGGGACCCATAGTAGTAAAATAATTCAAAAAAATTCTGTGGGTCCGGTGCAAATATAGTAAGGAGTAAAGGAGCACGCTTACGAAAATTTGATAAATGTTTACTATATGTTTCGGCCGTGGCACGGCCTTCGTCAGGATTACCTGAAATACGAGTATGTGGCCGCTTTTATGTGCAGGCAAGAACACGTCAGTACAAAACATGTGCGATCAGCATGCGAGTGTCACAAAAATTCTTTGAAACAGCCATAACTACACTACAAACCATTAAAATCTAATACAATAGACAAGATTGTGGGCATGTAAAAGGCATTTGTAACATTCACCATTGACGACGAGGATCACGCATGAAAAAAATAAATATGTGATAACCTTTAGGAAGTATATTATACGTCAGGGATGCTTCTTTAAATATTTCTCAAAATTTCGGACGTCAGGGCATCGTAGAAAGGCATGACACTTTGCCTACGCATTCGTTAATGCCGGATAACAGACTGTTGAACTTGTGAATCAAGAACGATTCTCGAATTTCGCGATCATGGTGCGATTTACAGCCCGATTCTAATAGTGTCACCATAATCTTGTCAAACGAATGACCTGGTAGATGACAATGCTTGGACAATGGAAGATGTGGCAAACTGTTCACGTGTGATTTGTGGTTGTTGAAACGGATGCGAAAACATGTCTCGGTTTGACCGATGTATTGCATGTGGCAGATTAAGCATTCAAGTAAGTAAATGATGTTGCTGCTATCGCAGTTTATGTCCCCTTTAATCCTAAGTGAAAAAATAGATGCCGTGCTTTCAGCAACTGTCTCAGTGGTCATGTGCGCACAAACTTTACATCGCGTTTTTTTACAGGGGTGACAACCAACGGGAGCAATGAATCTAGCGATGAATCTAGAATGAAGCAATGAATCGGAAACGCTAATCCTTCATGTTGGCCGCAATGACATCCCAAAGTGTTCCGGCAACGTGGCTTTTGCCAGGTACCGCGAGATGCTGGATATCGTAACAAAACGGCACCCCGCTATACGTCGAATATACGCAAGCCTGGTCCTGCCACAATCCTGAAACCGCCGTCAAAATGCAGAAACGAAGCCTTTGTGCAACTTTGCAACAATTCTGCAAGATTTTTCAACCAGGTCCTTCGGAACTTTGGCCAACGTTCAAAGCTGGTATTTCACGTCGATCATGGATTTGAATGGCTCCCGCCATCTCGCGTGCTCGCAAGTGACGGTCTCCATCCAAGTTTCGAGGGCTTTGCGCTACTTGCCTATCACTTTTGACAGTTGTGCTTCAAAAATCCACTTGATGTGTCATCGGCTGCCTGGGAAGACTACTCAAGCAGCGGAACTATTTGTAATGGGCCTCGTGCCACGAAAGCTCGTTCTCACGACAATCTCCCGTCATCTTTTTGTGCGCACATGACCACTGCGACTGTTGCTAAAAGCACGGCATCTAACTTTTCACTTAGGATTAAAGGGGACTTAAACTGCGATAGCAGCAACATCATTTACTTACTTGAATGCTCAATCTGCCACATGCAATTCATCGGTCAAACCGAGACATCTTTTCGCATCCGTTTCAACAACCACAAATCACACGTAAACAGTTTGCCACATCTTCCATTGTCCAAGCATTGTCATCTACCAGGTCATTCGTTTGACCTAATTATGGTGACTCTATTAGAATCGGGCTTTAATCACACCATGATCGCGAAATTCGAGAATCGTTCTTGATTCACAAGTCCAACAGTCTGTTATCCGGCATTAACGAATACGTAGGCAAAGTGTCATGCCTTTCTACGATGCCCTGACGTCCGAAATTTTGAGAAATATTTAATGAAGCATCCCTGACGTATAATATACTTCCTAAAGGTTATCACATACTTATTTTTTTCATGCGTGATCCTCGTCGTCAATGGTGAATGTTACAAATGCCTTTTACATGCCCACAATATTGTCTATTGTATTAGATTTTAATGGTTTGTAGTGTAGTCATGGCTGTTTCGAAGAATTTTTGTGACACTCACATGCTGATCGCACGTGTATTGTACTGACGTGTTCATGTCTGCCCATAAAAACGGCCTCATACTCGTATTTCTGTTAATCCTGACGAAGGCCGTGCCACGGCCGAAACTTAAACAATTATCACATTTCCTAAGTGTGCTCCTTTATTCCTAACTATATTTGCACCGGACCCACAGAATTTCTTTTTTTGAATCATATATATATATATATATATATATATATATATATATATATATATATATATATATATATATATATTGTTACGAATGTGATGGGTTTATTTACACTGAAAAATGGCAGCGCTCTACCGTCACTGCCGAATCACCATCGCTCGAGAGCGTCCGATCTCTTCTTCTTCCTCGCTCTTTCAGTCCGCGTTACATTCCCTCTGGGCCAGACGAAGCTCACCAAGCGAATAGAAGTGATCGGTTGTTGTAGGGCTTCAATCTGGCAATGTGCACAATTTGCTTCTAATGGCAATGTGCACAATTGTGGTAATGTGCACAATTCTGGCAATATGCACAATCTGGCAATGTGCACAATTTGCAGCCAGACCAAATCACCTGTAGCGAAAGTCACGGGCGGGTGCTTTGCGTTGAACGGTCTTTCGCGCGAGCATGGGCGGAAAGAGTTCGGAGCCGAGCAGGTCGACGAGCTTCTTTGGCGCGACACAAAGTCTGCGCGACACTGGCGTTTTCGTTCGTCGAAAACGGAAGAATGGTGTCAAGGAAACTTTGGGTATGACGAGCATAGAGAAAAAAGAAAGGCGTATAACCCGTGACTTCGTGTTTCGCGGTGTTAAAGGCGTATGTAACAAAAGGTAACACGGCATCCCAGTTCTTGTGATCCGCGGCGACGTACATTGAAAGCATGTTGATGATGGCACGATTGGTGCGCTCAGTGAGGCCGTTGGTCTGAGGGTGATATGGCGTGGAATGGCGATACTGACACCCACAAAGCCGTAGCAACTCTTCGACAACGTCAGTGGTAAATTGTCGGCCGCGATCACTTATCACCACACGAGGGGCCCAGTGACGAAGTATGATCGAATGTAGAAGAAATCATGACACATCAGATGATGTGGCTGAAGCAACCGCCATCGTTTCAGTATACCGCGTCAGGTAATCTACGCACACAATAATCCAGCGGCGGCCGGTGGTAGACTTAAGGAAATGGCCCAGTAAATCTATGCCGACTTTTTCGAATGGCGATGTTGGTGGCTTAACCACTTAACTGGCTGCAGTGGGCCGGCCGATGGTGTGGTAGGTTGTTTGTGGCGTTGGCAGACATCACAGCTTGCGACGTAGTGTTTGGTGGTCTTCCAGAGTCGAGACCAGTAAAAACGTTGTCGGATACGGTGAAGCGTTCGGGCAAATTTAAGGTGCCCAAACATGATGTCATCGTGCATGGCTTGGAATACCGCAAGACACAGGCATTCTGGCAAGACGAGGAGTAGTGTGGAACCATGGCTGGAGTAATTCTTGCGATATAGTAGGGCGTCATGAATCACGAATGGCGTGGCGCGTTTAAAGCTGCGAACCACATCAATCATTGGTTTCAGTGAAGGGTCACGCTGTTGCTCGTGACGAAAGACGTCCAAATTTGGGAAGTTGGATGAGATTGTGGCCAGGTACTTGTCTAAATCATCATCATCAGCATCCACAGTCGGAGATGGAAGACAAGATAAGCAGTCGGCATCTGCGTGACATCGACTGCTCTTGTAGGTCACAGAATAATTATATTCTTGAAGCCGTAAGGCCCAGCGAGCCAACCGACCAGCTGGGTCTCGTAGTCCGACAAGCCAACAAAGCGAATGATGATCTGTGACGATCTTGAACTGCCGGCCGTACAAATAAGGTCAGAGCTTTTGGACAACGAAAACAACTGCAAGACATTCCAGTTCGGTGACCGTATAATTCCTCTCCGCCTTAGTCAAAGCCCGACTTGCATACGCCACGACGTGCTGGCGGCTGTCGTGATATTGAACTAGCACGGCACCAACACCGATACCACTAGCATCTGTATGCAGTTCCGTGAGTGCCTCCGGGTTGAAATGGGGCAAGAGGGGCCGGAAGTAAGCAAATACTTCAGCTGCTCGAAAGCAGCCTCACACTCAATGGTCCATCGGAATGGGGCGTTTTTTGCGGAGCAACTCTGTCAGGGGATGATCAACATGGGCGAAGTCTTTGATAAACCGACGAAAATAAGAACACAGGCCCACGAAGCTACGAAGATCCTTCACAGACGTCGGTTGCTTGAAGTCTTGGACAGCACTGCTTTTGTGCGGGTCTGGTCGTATACCGTCTCTGTCGACTAGATATCCAAGCACAAAGGCTTGACGCTCACCAAAGCTGTTACAGATGTGATGGGTTTATTTACACTGAAAAATGGCAGTGCTCTACCGTAACTGCTGAATCACCATCGCTCGAGAGCGTCCGATCTCTTCTTCCTCGCTGTTTCAGTCCGCGTTACAATATATATATATATATATATATATATATATATAGATATATATAGATATATATTATATATATATATATATTTATATATATATATATATATATATATATATATATACTGTTGGTTTTGCTGTTTTGTGGAGTCCTACATTCTGAGGCTGCCCAGGTTACGTGAGATGCCATAGTTTAGAGCTTCGGCTACGTTCGACCACCTGGGGTGATTCAGCATGCACTGAAAACGGAAAGTAAAAGACGTCCAAAATTTTGCTTTGTCAGTATAAACGCTTCTTTTTTCTTTGTAAGCCAAACTAGATGGCACCACCACACCAAAGTGCTCGACGGGAGGCGAATCGCCTACACAGAAAAGTGGTAAGGACACTCCTTTCACACAAATGTGCAGAGCTATGGCAGAGGTACCTGGAGTACTAAAGAGCTATGCAAGCAATAGTACAACGCAAATTGCCGAGCGCAATGAAAAGCAGCTGCAAGCCTTAACTGAAGACAGGGCGAAACGGTTCCCGGCGGTTTTTGCGCATATGTGTAAACACTTGACAGTGGGGAAGCTATGCCACGGATTCAAAATGAGAAGACAAATTTGGCCGTCTCTGATCGTTCGGAACATCTTACAGAACATATGCATCCTCTTTACCAACCAACGCAGTCAGCATGCGTGTCTACAGAGGAGAATGAAGCAGAAATTTACTTCCCCGAAGATTAGATCATGAAATGGCAAGTGACACGAGGAGTGGTGGACTGGGCAATCGCACGCATGTATGCACACACGGCGAAAGGACTCGACGGCATACCCGCCGGTGTTGTAAAACACCTGGGGAATGCTGCCTGAGATCACCTTGCCAACATCTTCTCTGGAATCATGGCGGTTGACAGTGTACCTGCAGCCAGGCAAACAAAAAGGGTGTGCCTGGTGAGAAATGTGGAGACGCTGGGCTTCTACGAGACTACAGGCCTTCAATTTTAACAAGTGCCTTGGTACCGCATCTTCGCACAGGTATTGAAGGCCTGGATGAGTGGGTGGGCAGACAACAAAATTGTGCTCACAGACTTGCAGAACGGGTTCCGAGCTGACCAACGCCTGGAATACAACCTCTTCGTGCTGATACAAGCCATAGCAAACGGCTCGCAATGAGTCCAGAAACATGTATGGTTGCTTTCGTGACGCAGCTAAGGCATATGACAGTGTCCCACATGAAGTCCTATTCCAGCGGATGGCGGATGTCGGAATGTCGGAGGTGTGGGTCGGCCCAATACGTCAGTTGTACAAAGATAATTCAGTTATAGCGTGCTTTTACGGAGCCCAGTTCCGACCAGTATTGTTAACACGGGGACTCAAGCAGGGCTGCCCCCTCTCACATCTGCTATACATGATTGCTGTATCTGGACTGGAACATATGCTCCTAGCATCCAGTATCGGCTTCTCATTCACCCACCTGTACGATGGAATGCCCGTGACTTGGAGGCTGCCGGATTTAGTCTATGCTGACGACTTAGTCCGCCTAGCCGAAAACCCAACGGTCCTGCAAACACGGGTCACCCTCGCTGTGACCCATCTGTGCCACCTGGACCTCCCCTTCAAAGAAAAAAATCTGCTGCACTACAGTTGTCAGGCTTCCACCCTAACGCCATAACGGACATATACCTGCCAGGAGGGGATCCAATACAGTGGGCAACTGAATATCGGTCCGTCGGGGTGGTATTGAGCACCTGTGGTGACTTGTTGTGGGCGCATGAAATAATCTGCGCAAGACCTCGCAGAGAGCAGCAAACGTGCTGAACCGAAAAAGCCTACGAGGGGTGCAACCGTTTCCTCCTTATTCGAGACTTGTGGAAGGCTGTTCATGTCCCAGGCTTCACATTTTCTAATGCCATAGTGTGCCTCACTGTAACAACCAGGCAATGTCTGGAGCGTGACCAACGGGAGGTGGGCCGTATGGCCCTTAGATGCCACGGGCGAGTCTCCATAGAGGCCATTCAGGGTGACCTGAGATGGTCCTCATTTGAGGCGTGCGAGGCGAGAAGTACGGTTACTTACGAAGGACGCTTGCGACTCATGAACGACGAACGGTGGCCCAGACGACTGTACACAGATATGCGAGTCTAACCGGCAGACAAACGCCATGGTGCAGGCGCCGGGGTAGCCTGAAAAGAAAGTTTGGCTTCTCTGCAAACCATGTGATTGAGGACAAGATGTACAAGTGGGCCCATGCAGTGAAGACGCGGATGTGTGAGGAGGAGACAGAGCAGTTGCGGTGTGCTATGGAGGATAAATCCACACTGCTCACATACCGCACTCACAAGGCCCACATTGGCATGGAGCCCCTTTATGATAACAGCGGCGGAAGCGCACTCCTTTTTGAGGCACGTGCAGGAGCGCTGCGTACTTGGCATACCGTCGCAGATTCGACACATCTGCGGACGTGACCCGGACCATATGCCTCTTATGCGGCACTGAAGAGAAGACCACAGAACACATCGTTCTCCGCTGCGCGGGCTTGTGCTGGGGCCACCTAGAGGGCACCACCTTCTCGCTGGCACTGGGATTCCTATGAGATACGGAGAAGAGCATAGTGGTGACCAGAGCAGTGCACGTCACAAAACAGAGATTGGTGCAGTGGTGGCGCAGACGCGCTGACAGTGCCGGCGCGCAGACAAGGTAGACGCTTAGACATGCAGCCAGTCTGCAAGGAGACAGGTTGGCTGTTGCAAAACGTGATAAACTCGTTTTGTGTGTGTGTGTGTGTGGTGTGTGTGTGTGGTCACAATTTGTTTCTCTGTCCTCTTCTCTACGTCAGCCTTCTTTTCTTTCTTTCCTCTTTCTCTTTTCTGGTTAAGGCAGTTAAGAGCTGCCTACCCGTTACAAAGGGCAGGACCAAATCCATCATCTGATCACCTTAGCCTGCTACTAGGCAGCGCGGCAGCGATGTGGCGTGTGGTTTCCCTGCAGCTTACGGCAAAAAAAATGAGCAGCGCAGACTATGCGGGCGCGGGCAAGCGTTGCAAGAAAATGTCTCGTTATATAAGTGGCTCTTCAATAGAAGATAAAAAAAGAAGGAAGAAAAGACGCTTCTTTTGTCTCCCGTATCGGGTACGCAGCTAAGTGCCTACTCCTTAGTAGTTAGAAGTTTGCAGAGCCCGGTGCGCTGCTGAGCGACGATGTGAGAGTATGTGAAACAGCGGCGCTCACCTCACTGGCGCCATGTCGACGCTTACCCCCGAATGCAAAGATGTTACTCTTGACTCGTACTTGACTCATTCTGACTCAAGCCAGTCTTGTCGGTCACCATAAATCGTTCTCGAACTTGCGGACGACTTAAAGCGACTTGGCTCGTTTAAGTCAAGACAAGTTTCCAGTCAACCGCGGGAGCTAGCTTTAAATTGACTTCAATGCGTTATTCTAACAATGGCCACCTCTCGAAAGGACGCCGCGCGGAGGGTGGCCGCTTTGAGTTTGCTTGCCTTGCCATAAGCGTAGCATTTTCTGAGGCGCACTGCCTGCCGAAGATTCCTCTACCTGCATTAGTGACCGAAGAAATCCGATGGAGTTGTACGAACGAGCAACAATTCTACGCTCGGTACAGATTCATAAGAACCCGTGCGGCAGCTGCTGGCTGGGTTGCCACTCGTGAAAGAGGGGGGACAGCCGAAGACAGCCTGTGCTCCAGTGTTACAGCTACTGATGGCTCTCAGGTTTTAAGGTGCTGGCGCAAGTCCAAACAGTCACCGGGAATCTCGTCCGCATTCCGTAGTCAACAGTGTGCTATGCAGCCAGAAAGTTACGCTACTCATCGCAAAGCACCTGTACGCGATGCTAGTGCGCTTTCCGCAGCCGGCAGCACTTTTTATAGTTATGCGGGACTTCTGTGAAATGCCCGAGTTCCCTGGCGTACAGGTTGTGTTGACTACTAACACGTGCGTATTAATAGACCCTGTGGTGACGACGCCGAAGTGTTCGGTAACTGCAGAGGCTATTTCTTTTTTTGAAACACGACGACATTTTCCTTCTCTTTCAGTACAAAATTGACTCGGCGCTGTGTCTCTGTGCCTAGTCTATCCTTTCGTCTCTTCTAGGGCGCTGTTTCTCGCTCAGAAAATGGATCGCTTGCAGCACAACGGTACAAAAAATTCCACACACAAAAAAAGAGGTGATTATCACGGGTTTCCTGATCATGTGCCCCCCCCCCCCTTCACTATCAAGCAGTGAGACATTGCTGCACCCCACGAGACGAAATTTTTTCCGAGGGCAAATGTTTTGACCCCCGCTTTTCTCTTGTTTACCAAGCTCAACAAAAGGATACAAATTACTTTTGTTCCCAGAACTTGTTTTTTTTTTAAATTTTTCATATATAACTGCAACCTAGCTCGCTACAAGCCTGTCCACAGGTTAACAGAAAGGCGAATACTGTGAAAATTGCGTTACCTCACGAGCCAGGTCAGCACAAATACACGCCGTGGCGTTCAATTGAAAAAAATTGGCAGCATATCCACAGAGTGAATGATGGAGAGTGGAGTGAAGCATCCGTTTGGTCCATTCGTTCTTGCTTCCGTTCGTCCTGCGTTTGTCCATGCGTCCGTCCGTTGGTGCAGCCATCTGTGAGTCCATTCAAGCATCTGTCTGTGTGTCCAATCGTCCATATATCAACAACTCCAAGCACCACCATCTCGCATATTTTATCATATATTGCGCATATGCACCACCATCCAGGCGGACATTCCAAGGACTAAACGAGAGGTGGCAACACGCACAACTTTCTTACGGCTGCGCTTCGTGTCTACTTCCCAACTTTAACCCACCTGGAGTTCATTGGTATATACTAGTTCACTGCATTCATGGCACTGTGGCCCAACGCTCGCTAAACCTTTCTAAAACCAGAGGTTAGGCTCAGCGAGTATACGTAGCAACCCTTTCTTGTCAGATAGTGCTCAATGTACATGCCGATGGCTGCGAAGGGCGAATGAGACACAGGAGAAATTCGCCTTCATTTAACGCGCACGCTGCAAATTTTTATTGTTCAACAACGCACGGAAGAAATCCTCACCGGCACCTCCTTGGAGGTCAAACTGTAAGACTGGTTACACAATACGATGCTACTGCGACTACGAAGGACGAACGGGTGCCGCTATAAGGAGCTTCGCCCCTAAAGAAAAAACGACAAAAGAACCCAACGCGATGCTCGTTTCGCCTCCAACAAGCAAGCGTGGAGAAACGCACCGCAATTGGGTGACCGCGGGCAACGGACGCTTCACAGAAGCAACACTCCGCATTGCTGTGGCGGCAGGCATCATGTACCAATGTTAGCCGTAAAATGGCAAAAATATGCTTGTGGCATTTTGTTTTTCTAATTGTTTAAAACGTATGGTCTAATTTTTTTTTACTGTAACACGTGCCTAATGCGACAAGCTTCATCATTAACCTCGTTAGCAGACGAGCAGCGTGTTTTCTGCTTTGAGGTTTGTTCTTGACTTCACCAAACAAGACAGCCTGAGCATCTATGAAACGCGAAGGCTGACTTGGGCATTTTAAAGTGCGCTGCTTGCTTCACGCCGACTTTTTGAAGTCAAGTCGAAGGCACGAGTCAAGTAACATCTCTGCATTCGGGGGTTAACTCTATAACCAGTGCGCCCGGTTTGCGGCCTTCAGCCCAGGAGTGGCCATGGTGAATCAGCCGGTCGTCGGCGACGGTGGAAAGGAGGCCAATAAATCACGTGTTCAAATTTGGCAGTGCTCTTTTGGCGCTGCGGAAAACGGTATATATGGTACACGCGATTTCAATAAAGCAGTTATTATTGAGTGAAAGACGCTATTGCATACCGTAAGGAAAGGTTTTTCAGGTGGTAGTGCTGCTAGAAGAAACGGTACTCTGCTAACATCATAGAGTGTAGATATCATGGGCGCGCTTGTATAGAGGGGAAAAAATTATGCGCATACGCTCGCATGCCCGTCACGTCTTTTTCTGCCTGCGTGCTCTGTAAACGCGATAACGTGGCTCGTGAGTCATTATTATCTCTGGAGCTGTTTTGTTGGTGCACATTAAAGCGGCCCTGAAACACAGTTTCAAGTAACCATAGAATGAATTCATTTGAAAAGCTTATTGCCTCGGGAGTTCAACGCCACCAAAATTTTAAGGAGTGGTCCAGTGCGAGTAAAGTTACGAAGCTTTGTCACTTGCTTCAATTGCATTCTCTTTTCTTTCGTCCCGACTAAAGCGCTGGAAGCTAAGCAGGGAGGAATGGCACGCTCAAAGAAAATACGTCAGGCGCGTGCCCCATGACCTTTAGCACTTTTTTTTCATTTTTTTCTTCGAATGCACGGCTTTCCAGTGTGACTGCGCACACACACGTGGACAAGTTGCGGCCTCCCCGCGGCATTCTCTCTAATATAACCGAGCGCGCCATGTTCAAATCAGCCAATGGCTGATCAGATGAGTTGACTAAACTTTGAGTGACCAACAGTTGTTGCTGTGCCCGGGGCTAGGCTGCCAGAGACACATCGTTCGAGGAACATCTTCTGATGTCCTTAGTGACGGCTCGGGCTCGCTGGACGGCCCACACCTGGTCTTCGAGGGCCTCGTTGAAAAGGGCGGCTTGCCATCGCTCAGAAAGGCACCCCATTTCTGTGTGCCAATGGCTGATAAAGGGCTTTCAAGGAGTGCTTTTTGAGCGTCTTACATCATTTGTCGCGAGAAGAGAAAGCAATTTTTAGCTGACTGATAATTGATTGTGAATTCGAGGCCGCGTGCAGTGCTATAGTATTTGGCTTGCGTGTTGTCGGAAGCCTTCACTACCGATCGGCAGCGTTTGAGCATGTGTAAAAAGTATCATGGTCCCTTTAAAGGCGAGATGCGAAGTAACTCTGCGAAGTAATTTTTTGCGAAGTAATTTTTTGTTCTTGCAAAGCAAGTGCAAAAACTTAGAGCTTAGCATTTAGTAGAAGATTTTAGCTTTTGACTTGAATACCCATCGTATAGAACAAGCTTTTGCTTATTGTACGGCCAACTTCGCGTTTCTGTTATTTCGACAGTAATTCTGAAGCGTCCTCGTTTGTCGGAGTGCAAGTGTTCTCTAGGCACTCAAAAACGTAGATTCACTCCCACAGATGAAGTAAGAGCCCTATTCGAAGCTACAAAAAAAGCTCCTTGTGCTGACAAGACTGGTCAAAAAACAAAAATGGCTGTCCTTAACAGGGTTAACGCGGCACTTTCGCTTGGCGCTGTGTTGAAGATTTTGATTGTGGTATCGGATCACACTTCTTCGTCGAAGGCAAAAGGTAGCTGGCTGCGGACCATCTCTTTCTCAACGATATAAAGGAGTTCTCTGGCGAAACAACGGAAGTAGTGGTGCTGCGCGCGCAAACATCGAGCCTATTCGGTGAACCGCGTAAGACTTACTTCAAGTTGAAGAACCTGTCTAGCGGGCCCGAGCTTGAAGAAGACCACTGCTTGTTTGCCGCGGTGGTTAAGCAGTTAGGGAGCTGGGTTGCTGATCAAAGGTCATGGGTTTGACCCCGTTGGCGGCAGTCGATTTTGATGGAGTTGAAATGGTAGAGGCCCGTGTGCCACGGAAAGAAAAACAAACATTCATCAAAGAAAGCAAACAGCATTCTAAATTATATAGAAGTGTACAAAACAAGTACACTAATGAAACTACCATGAACAATATTAGTGAATAAACCATCTTAATTACAGTCCAAACTATCAATTGTCCTAACAAAAGTCACAAATCTTGCCTTATCTCTATGGGTGTTTCGGGACGGCCTACATGATCCCGCTGACTTAGCTAGCTCGATGCCAAAGTCCGGTCTGTCATAGATCCCGACGTCCATTTCGCAGCTTGATTGTCCGACGGCGCCTGTGCGTGCAGGCCATCGTCGCAGACGCTCATAGGTCCTTTGGGGGCTACTGGTACTATCGACTGCTTCACCCGTCGTGGCGTTCAACTGTTGACGCGGCACACCTGGGAGTTGGCCTGGGTGACTCGCTTTCGAAAAAGGGCTTGCGCCGGCAACGCTCGTCATTGCTGGGCGTGGCTGCTCCGTGTTCGAGGAGCTTCCTTTCGATTACCACTGATTCGCCAGTCATCTCGAGATGCCCGCGTCTCAAGCTGCTGACCGGAACGCCCGCCGCTCCCGTCGCCGGTGCGTGCCGACGATGTG
>WOVY01001749.1:0-122611 GCA_013436015.1 Rhipicephalus annulatus | reverse complement strand
GTCTTTGTTTTTCATTCTTGATCCACGTGGGGCCTTTCCACATAATTCACTGTTGGTCACCTGGATAAGCCTCTTCTCTGCAATGGTGTTGTTGTCGTCCAATGTCACGTTTTCCTTCATGGTAGCCGCACTTGGTATCTTCCTGCCTTGAACTCCATTGTTTGTCGGACGTAGTCTAGCACATGTTCATCGTTCATCTTTGTTGCTGGGTTCTCCTTGATGCCCATGTTTCCAAGTCCCGGAATCTCTGCAGTTCGTCCACAGTGTGTCCGACTTGGCACTGACCTGAGTACCATAACCGTCGATGATTTCATCGGCACACAATGAAGTCCTACAGGACCTTGACTGTCCATCCCAATGTTGTTTTTTCTATTGCCATACTTTTGGATGAATCTCGCAAATGTGACCAGTGGCGACAGTCCAGTAATAATCTGCTCCAATCAACATAGAAGTTTCCATATTTTTTTTTCTTTCTTTGTCCGTCTTCTGGTTGTCATCAGCCAAATGAATTCCCATCGATCTTGCGCTTTCGTGTATTGTCAACGGTGGCGATGGTAGCACGTCACAGGATATAACTTCTATCTCCAGTGCCTCAATCGTGACTGGCTCCGAGATGGGATCTTTCCTCACGCTGACCTCGACGACTTTAATGTCTAGTTCCATCTCTCCTCCTCCAAATGATCCTACAGTAATCCTTTCGGATCTTCTTACTTTGCACGCTAGTTTTCTTGACAATTGTTTGAGGATGAATGTCCTCTGACTCCCGTTGTCCAGCAGAATCCGTGCGTAGCACCCGCTGTCTTCTCCCTCCGTCCACGAAAAGGCTGTCTGCAGTAGTATGCACTTGTGTTCATCAGACTGCTGTGCGTGCATGTTGCAGGACTTGCTGGTGTCTAACCGGTCAGGTTGCGCGCTTTTACGCACTTGCTCAAGATCACCGCTTTGCTGCTGTGTGACTTTCCTGCAGGTGTACGTGGTCGACACATGGATGTCGCGTGCCTTCCCTTGCATGTTTTGCAAGCGTACGTTTAGCGCGGCATATCTTCGCCATTGTGGTGAGGTCTGGTGCTATCTGAAGCACCTTCGTTCCCGTTGCCAAGGCTTCTTTCTTCTGTTGCATACTAATACTTCTTCTGCAATCTTCCGTGTAGTGTCCAGTCATCTCACAGAATATGCATTTCTTAATCGATATGCTTTGAAGCGTAGATGTTCTAGTCCGCCTCATACTGTGCGGTGACTGGGTCACGTCGTATTTTTCTCTCGAGTTCTTCTCTGCTGCGTATATATATGTTTAAAAAACTCCATATTTCTTTCAAACTGCTTCGTGCTGTCTCTGACGCTGAGTCCGATTTCCGTAGTTGCTGGTCTGTTGTCACCTTTCTTTAACTCCTTCATCTTCATCTCAATCCTCATATCCACCGGTAGCGCAAGATTTTACACAGGAGCTATCACTGTGGCGTAACTATCCATTTCCACTCCTAACGACTGCAGTGCTCGTGTGTTCACTTGCAACTTTTGGAAGAGTTTCTTTCAACCCATCTACATCTTTAGGACTCTTCACTGCTTCCAAGTTTGCAAGCTCTTTTATGTAGGTTTCTTTCAAATTATCTTCTCGTCCGAAAGGTTTCTTTCAGAAGAGCGACTGCATGCTCGTAATTCTGTTCAGAAAACTGCAAAACCTTCTATGAGGGACGCAGCCTCCCCGCTCAGAGACGCCCAGAGGTAATTAAATTTTTGATTCTTCGGCATGTTCACTCTGTTATGCACCGATGTCTCGAACTGATGCCAAAACCTTGGCCATGCTGTTTTTTTTTCATCAAACTTGATCATCTCAAGACGTGGCAACTTAACAAGCTCTTGCGTCTCCGAGATTTGGTTAGTACCTTGCACTGAACTCGCCTGTTCTGTGATTATTCTCGTAGTCAGTTGCGTCGCTTGTTCTAACTCGCCTAATCGCTCCTCAATTTTTGTCGTTGGCAGCGACGATCTTTATCTCATAATGCAAAACTCTTTCAATTCTGCCTCCGCGTCGTCTTTTTCAATGAACGGTTCTATCTGTTCGTTAACTTGTCTTAGCGTCTGTGACACGCTCTTCATCTGGTTCAGAAGCGTTATAAGTTGCGCTCGATCGGCGTCTTCTTCTATTTTCTTATCGATTTCGCTCGTAAACGTCGTCACATTTGCTCGAAGCGTCTTCCGCTTCTTCGATAGGACCTCTTTATCATGCCTAAAACGTGTTGAAAGAGCTCTTGCCTTTTTATGTGCGTCTCCAACAGTCGTCGGTCATGGTCCTTCTCTCGACGGTTCGTCCTTGAGCCAGACGCCGCTGCTTCGTTCTTCAGCCGTTGTTGCGAGTGGGGTTGAAGTCTGTGCGTCTGTCTTCAGATCATCCTGGTCACGGCACCATGTTTCAGATGGACCAGAGAGACCGCAGAACCGATACGTCTTCGCTTTATTGTTGACAGAACAGAAAAAAAATATGCAGAGCGTGACCCTGGCTACTTCTTCTTCCTCGCCTCCGAGCTTGAACTTCAATCTGTGTTCTACATCAACTTTCAAGAGTTTTCTTTGCTTATATATTATAGACCTCTTGCATGTTTGTAACCAACGGTAGGCGCCGTCCACGTCCCGATGTCACGCTTCGGGAGCTCCCCCAGCCCAAAGCTCCCCCCCCCCCCGCGGCTTTGATCACGTGACTACTGACAAAGCAGCTGCCTCCGAGCACTGCGTGTCGGGGAGGAGCCTACCGCGTGTATGCTGGATGCTCCTTCTCGACCTATTTCCTGTTTACAATCATGGAATAGGTCTATGGCTCATTGACGGTGCAAGTTCGATGCTGACCGCAGCGGCCCGCCCTTCGACGGGTGCTAAATCTTAGATTCCCGAGTGTGCTGTGTGAGTGTACGGCGAGAAACCCCAGGTGGTCGAAATTGTCTAAAGCTGTCCGCTACTGCATGCTTAATCATATCAGCGTTTCGGCGTTTAACCTTCCTCGCCCAAATTATGTTTAGAGGCTCCACGAGAGGAGAGCCTATTTATAAAGTACACTGACCATCCAGAAGTGGCCGAAACAAATCGTTCAGAAATACGTGACGTATGTGGCACCTGAAATGTTGTCTATTGTCGAGTGGTCTGTCTGCAACAACACTGGCTGCAGCTGTGTACATGCGATACTTTTAGATCTGACCTATTTCGTTGTTATACTCTACAGTTTCGTTACAAGGTATCGCCCCACCATGGTGCTCTAGTGGCTAAAGTGCTTGGCTGCTGACCTGCAGGTCACGAGATCGAATACCGACAGCGGCGGCTGCATTTTCAATGGAGGCGAAAATGCTGTGGGCCCGTGTGCTCAGATTTGAGTGCACGTTAAAGAACCGCAGGAGGTCGAAATTTCCGGAGCCCTCCACTAGGGCCTCTCTCATATTCATATGGTGGTTGTGAAACGTTCAGGCCCCCCCCCCCCCCGCATATCTATCAATTGTTACGAGGTATCCGATTTGAATGCAAATTGTGGCAAATAACTCATGAAAGCTGAAAATTTATAGGCCTCTCTAACTTGTTTTGCAGTGAAAATATATAGGAACAACTAAGAAATAACGGCAACACCAAATTTCATACACGCAGAGATGCCTGCATGTATAAAAGCTAAAGCATCTAAGCGCCATACGGCAGGCCCAACGCGACTTTGCAAAAGGTATGAAGGCTTATAATCGCTTATCCTACAGCAGATGATGAAATGACCACCCGAAACGCCAAACGTTTCTGATGTCAACAATGTGCAGTCTCTCGTTGCATAGAATTTCACGAACTATTGCGTTTTTCATAATTTCTTGCTTATTGGTATCATGTTTTCAAATATCCAAGTCAGAAAACAGCGCGTGCACCTAAACTTTCTTCCTTCTTTAATCCCTTACCGCACACCACGTTGAAATAGAATAATATCCAACAAAAGTACAGCAAAATAAATTGGTCACTTCTAGAGGAATCACTCCCTGTATAAAGCCCCTTCAATTGGGGTGCCTCAAGTCGGATACTTTCGAAAATTTAGCTCTCTCTCCTGGAGCACACGGTGTGCTGACGGCCCAGTATACGTGTCATACGTGTTAGTGTTTGGGTGTGAGAAGTATTTGCAGTCTCGCACTTCACCCGACCTCAGCCAGGACAGGCGTGAATGTTTCACAGGACACGTGGCACTCGCAGAATTGCCGATGGAGCATCCTGCAGTGGCTTATCCCCCGTTGGTTACGCCAGAGCCGAAATAATGCCTCGCACTGCTCGAGACGAAGTCAGAAAGGAGGATAAAAGCAGACACGAAAAAAAAGACTGTTGCTAACGGGGGACACACAGAGTGAACGTAAGGAAGGCGTGCGATAAAAATGCCTTGCTAGAAGTGCGTCTTGTTCGCAGCGCAAGGATCCCAGTGCTGTCCTGGGCAAGCGAGAAGCCAGCCGCTTGTGAGGCCTGCGGCGTGTGCAAGTTATACCGTGCGGCTACCCGGCCAATGCAGGCTGCTCCTTTGCATGTCGCAAAAAAGCCTCCGGGCCTTGTCTTTCTCTCCTTCATTCGTTTTATTCCTCCCAACCTCCCCACAGCTGTCCCCCTCTGCATGGCTGTTCTCCTCCTACGCCTTGCGGGGTCTCTTCGCTTGCCCTGCTATCTCGAAGCGTTCTCGTGGCACGCATTGAGTATAGGCAGTAAGATGGTCGGACATAGGAATATAGAGAGGACCAAAAAAAGAGGCTGAGTAAAACAGAAAATAAATAAGAGGAAAGGGGGGAACCCTGTCCTCCGCGACTCCAGTGCCGCCGCGCTACTCGCTTTGCACACTTAATATAGGTACGCGTTACCCTCGTTTAGCTCGATGCTTTCGTTTCCCTCGGTTCTAGTTGTGCGCGCCCGCCGCTTACATCGCCTTCCTGATGCGATTTGCTTGTCCCACTCAAGCGTTGTTCCGGCCTCAGCCACTGTTACGTGATCCCCCTCGACGAGAGTGCGAAGATAACGGAAGGGAGGAGGGAGCCGTGCATGCGAGAGTGTCGGGAGAAGAAAAAGAACAAAACGGTGAAGGAACGAACGAAGGCGAAGAAAGAAAAGAAAACAATGTCTGGAAATCAGGCAGCCACCGGAAGAGAAACCACGCGCTCTGGTGCTGCCTTTGTGTGCGGTGCTTTTGCACGGCGCACCTTTCCGGAAAGCGTGATTTGCACGCCGCAACTGTTGGCACGTAGCGCCTTAGCAAAACAAAACGAAACAAACAAATGACAATACTAAGTCTTCGTCGCTTATTCTCTGTTTATACTTCCTGCGAGTGGAGAGGAAGCGATGGCTTAAAGAGCAATTAACGTAGACAAGGATATCTCGCTTTATTGGAACGTCGGGCGGGCATTCTTATATCCCTTGCATGACCCTCAAACTGTGCGCGTGCCACTTTCTTCCATCTTGTTTTTTTTTTTCTTGACGTCTTTTCCGCCCATTCATTAACGAGCAACTTCAGTTTCTGTGCAATATTCGATATACTCCGTACAGGTGCTCCGTACAGGTGCTTATAACCAGCGATGCTCTTACGTCTGGCTCCGGTATTCATCACGCGCTATGGAAATTTCTTCTCTTCTAGCTCATCGTTTCTCAATCACTGCACGTAACAGATGTGAGCTTAAAACTGTGCGGTTAGTAACGTTAGTTCTAAAGACATTATGAACACTTCAAACATTTTACGGGTAGTCATTCGTGTTCGAACAGCTACCATATCTAGTTATACATAATAGCAAAAGCCGAAGAGAAACTATAAAGCGCAAGCAGGCAGACCCTACGAAGTAGCGCATGCAAGCGCTGCTTCCTCCGCTTTCTGAGAACTCACGACCAACCACATTAACTCACCTCCTAAACATATAGTTACATAAAAAAAAGAAAACATGAGATGTTCTTTACTGGTCATTTGATGCAGAATACCCAAGGAAAGGGCTGCATTTAATGCCGGTTGCGCTATCAAGCGTTGAAGCAGGGCACAAATCGTTGCAGAACCAAATGCAGGTGAACATGCGGTCTCTAAAGACGTGAGGCACGTGAGTCGATTACGAAACTGAGACTTCTCAAGCGTCTCAAAGCTCGCTTGCAATTTTATGTGTGAAATTATTCGGGGTGTTGTGTTCTTCAGGCTACTCTGTTCAGTCATGGCGTGTTCGTCAAACTCGTTGCATAATACGAATAACATAATTGTAAGGGTTTAACATCCCAAACACCCCAGGGGTTTCTTCAACGTGCACTTAAATTTAAGCACACGGGCCTAAACCATTTTTGCATCCATCAAAAATGCAGCTGTCTCAAGTTGGTTGCAGTACTGTGCTTCTGTGCTAGAGTTCATGCATTTGCCTGTCACGGAACTTTTGATTTTCTGTCAGGTTTTGTTGTATTCATTTCCTTAACGACGAAAGGCTCCGCTACAGCGGATGGACAACTCACGTACATTTTCCCTGTATTTGTCACTCGTATATTGATGCTTCAGGGCTTGGACATTAAAAAAAGAAGGGTTCTCTCATCTTTTTTTTTTCGTTAATCACTTTATACTGTCAAAGGCGCTTGTAAACTTCACCTGCTGTTGTTTCTTGCTATTAACCTGATATATACGCAACTTTATTTGTAATATAACCGACGTTCTCAGCTTGTTCCCTCGTGTACTATCGGTGCAAATTTACCTTGGTTATACCCTTTATTTCTTTCTTTCTCTCTTTCTGTCTTTCTTTTTCTTTCTTTCTTTCATCCTTTCATTCAATCATCCTTTCATTTTTTCATCCTTTCTTTCTTTCTTTCTTTCTTTCTTTCTTTCTTTCTTCTTTCTTACATTTGTTATGACAGTTATAAATTGCACAGAGAATTATGCACAGTGTTATGTGCCCACTCAGTAGGCCAATATTTTCTAGTGATCAGATAGAACAGCAACATATAATGGAAGGCGACAACCTTTCATTACTGAACGCAGTCACAAGGGGGCCAGACCATTCTCGGAAATGCTATTCTTTCCTTTGCCCTGTTCAATACGTACTTCTCGTCCTTGCCCGTGACAGCAGCTCCTATGCATGGGCCCCAGGAACATAGCCAGAAACTCTTTTCGGGGCGGGGCAGGGGGAGGGGAAGGGAGGGCGTGGTCGAAGAGACTGGTAGATGCGCTGTTTTGGGCATCGGTTTCGGTTTCGCCAGCTAAATTGACCTGAAATCCCAATTCTGCGGTGAATGCCAGCGGTTGCCTTTTCGAAATTTAAAAGCCGCTGTGGACTATTTAAATGGTAAAAAGTACTTTATTCGCCCATTGGACTCGAAGGGCTATATCCACCGGTTAAAAAGTCATTTTTTTAATTTTTTAATTATTGCCGTAATTAATTTTTGTACACATCCGAAGATGCCTTCAAACAAAGTAAAAGGAACACCGGAAGTAGCCCGTGGGTATATATATATATATATATATATATATATATATATATATATATATATATATATATATATATAAGGGAAAGAAGTGTATATCTAATGGCTCGTTTTTTCCGTGTTTGGCCACATTAATAATGAGATCTAACAGACAATAATGCCAAGGAATGCATAGGGGAAGTTATTAGAACCAATTTAATGTAAATAAGAAGGAAGAAAAGTGGTTTGAAAAAATTACTTGCCGTGAGCAGGAATCGAACCTACGACCTTCGAATAACGCGTTCGATGCTCCTCGAGAGCATCGAATAGTATTACCTTGGGTATAACATCCCAAAACCAGCATCTGATTATGAGAGACGTAGTAGTGGAGGGCTGCGAAAATTTTGGCCACCTGGGGATCTTTCACGTTCACCTAAATCTGAGTGAATGGGCCTACACAATTTTCGCCTCCACCGAAAATGCAGCCGTCACAGCCAGGATTCGATTCCGCTACCTGCGGGTCAGCAGCCGAGTGCCTCAGCCACTGGAGCACCTTGGCGGGTGGTAATATTGCATTTCAGCAGCCAGCCAGCGAGCCAGTCAGTCGGTCGATCGGTCGGTCGGTCGATCGGTCCATCGGTCCGTCGGTCCGTCAGTCCGTCGGTCCGTCAGTCAGTCAGTCAGTCAGTCAGTCAGGTCAGTCAGTCAGTCAGTCAGTCAGTCAGTCAGTCAGTCAGTCAGTCAGTCAGTCAGTCAGTCAGTCAGTGATACTGTCGATCTCATTACTATTCCGCAGTTTTTCCAAAACAGTGCTACATCAGAGGTCATGTAAAATATTTCGGGAAGAATGAGAGTACGGGATTTCTAGAAAAATAAACATAATGAAGTCGCTTTGAGTTACCGCCATCCTTATCTTCTACATTTCAGGGTTATATCGCAAGTGTGCTCATTTTCTGTTCTTTTTTTATTTGTCACTGCCTTTAAGAAAGCCGCGCGATGCACTTTGCGCAGTGCATAATAACGGACTTGAAAAGTCAGAGGGAAAAAATTAACATTCGAAAAAAGGTACTTATGGCTCACTCGTGATACATTCTTTAATGTACAGACAAAGAACGTTACAAATTATTACGCTTATGAAACGTCAATATTACTGCCATCTCTGATTACGTATACTTTTGATTCTGGGAAAAACTGGCCCATTCTCACAATGCAACGTAACATCATATGAACGATCGTTCTTCACCGCAAACATCTGCCGTTCAAATTGAGTTATGAATGGCTTCCATTTTACCCTTCTATCTCCCAATTGTATACGTACAGATAGTCACAAAATCCTTTTCGCAATGCCTTCTCGACCTGAATGGGTGCTGTACAACTAAAACCCGGCTCTGTCGCAACGTGTAGTGCCTTGTAGAAATGGAGCCTTTTTGGTTGCCCTCCGTTCAGCCAGTTCCGTCCCGTTTAAATATGGCCTGCGCAAGAGTTCGGGTACTGTAACACTGACAATGACATGATATATACGCAGAGACAAGTTCGCGTGTTCGTCCGGCCTTTAACTCGCTAACACGCCGATGTCGAGAAGTGCAGCCACTGAACTCGAGCTTTTCTCAACTTTCCGCGATATCGTGTTCCTTCGAAACACCTCAAAGTGCATCGCTGATGTCGCAAGAAAGGAGCGAACTTAACACCAATGTTGCCCCAGCATGGGCTGAGTGCGAGCCGAGTCTTTTCATTAGAGGCGACCGGGGAGGAGGGGGAGGGGGACGAGCGTGCACGACGCATGCACGGCCCTTTTCCTGCGCGCGACCGGACAAATCCGGCCGCGCGGTCGGCCGGCACTTTCTCCTTGGAGAAACGGAACAGTCGACGCGACGGCGGCTCCTTTTCGAAGCAGGTCGATGGGCCAGATGTTGGTGCGTGCTCGCGGGCCGGCAAATTCCATGACGCGGTGGTCGCACCTCTCGGTTGTCCGTACCGCGGCCGGAGGGGAAAGAGAACGTCGAACGACGGGGAAGGACGCTTATCGGTTACGCGATGCGCGGTTGCGCGGAAGATGGAACACCCCCCCCCCCCCTTTTTCCCGAGTTATTGGTGCCGCTTATATAACCACCGCTGTGGAGATTTGACAGCCTGCTCTGTTCTTCCCAGAGCCGTAACGACTGCAGACAATGTGCTTTGCGTTCATGCTTGCGTATGTATGTATGTATGTATGTATGTATGTATGTATGTATGTATGTATGTATGTATGTATGTATGTATGTATGTATGTATGTATATACAAAGAGAAAGGGAAATCACTGGTGTTAGAGATAAAGGGAAAAGTGAGGCAGAACAAAACCCAAGCGCACAGAATCACGCGTGCAGTTTGGGGACTGCATCAAGCCCATAGGTAATGGCACGGATCTGTTAACTTTTAGGGGTTTCATTAGTGCTTTCGTTGTTTTCTGAGCCTTCGATGCACTTGTCCGTGATCATGAAATCTTCGTTACAGAAAATGGTCTCCGCTTTGAATATCTGCACCTGGAGTAAATCTTCTTTAAGGCAATAAAAGAGACTGAAATGTAAAAGGAACATATTGTGTGCCCAAGAAACCTTGTTCACCCTGCCACTACACCATCTTTTGATGAATATAAACAAATGACCCACTCTTAAACTCACTAATTCATCAATATATCGTCAATGTAGAGGTGACACAATCACATGCGTTAGGAAGGTGTCTACCCCTCTAGCCCCTATATATTGTCAGCTCTCAGTCTTTCAGATAAAACATAAACATCGATTCTTTCTCACGGTTCCCACTGCCTGTGAAATTTTTGAAACACGAGCATAAAAACTTGCTCAACACACCAATTACTCCAATGCACATCATTCTGGTCGCTAAAGCGAAATGTCTTCCTCCTCTATGCAACCGCACGTGGCCCCTGTATTAAAAATAGGTTAAAAATGTCACCAACGAAGCAATAGGGTTACAAACTATGTCTGACGCCTTCAAATACCATCTGACAAAGTAACAAAAAAACATTTCTCTTTTTGGTAAGTCCTGACGGGCCTTATAAATTACTAGATTTACCAACACCAGGTATCTCTCTTAGAGATCAATATGCTTTCTTTGGTGAGACGAATCTCCCTCAGGAAATTAACCTGTCTCTTTAAAGAAAGTTGCGCATGTTCGCAACAAGTGAGGACTCTTAAGAAATAGTGATAGGTGATCTGGTTATATTTTATTGCGATAGAAATTACGAGGACACTCTCGGCGGCTTTTTCCCGTCCCTGTCACGCCACGATCTATACAAAGTCTAATCATTATGCTACAGTGCGAAAAGACCGAGAAAACTTTATAAGGCACACAAAAGACAGGCACAGTCATGTGTCTGCCTTATGTGTGCCCTAGGAAACTTTCTCGGTAATTTTTACCCTGTAACATAATTTTTGCCCTGTAACATGTAACATAGCCCTGTAACTTACAGCTTTCTCGGTAATTTTTACCCTGTAACCTACTTGTTAAATTTACTGTACTCGTAAAGTCCAAACCAATAACATCGCCCGAGGATCGTGTGATCTGCACGCGGGCACTGAGGATGATCGCGGCTCAAGCAGCGAGCCGGCCATCTCCGTCACACTAATAGAACATGCAATGACATTGCCCTCATGCAAGGCTTGCCCTACATTAATGGCGTCACCTGCCGCTGGGATCATCCAACTCAAATCAATTTTACGTCCGTCACAAAGCTTACCGCCCTCCATATATAAAAACCAACGGCCAAGAATGAGCCTTTCAGCATTACAGTAGCAACAGTGTATCGGCGCACTTTATAGCGATCTGATGATATGTGAATGATTTGATACACATATTCGCGCTTATCGCCAATCTGGTGCACCGCAATGTCGGTGACGCCGAGCTGCCATCACACTTTGGTGGGCGCCCGTTTGATGGAGCACATATGATGGAGGAGCGTTGATGGTTTGATGGAGATGGTTTGATGGAGATGGTTTGTGATGGTTTGATGGAGCGTTGCGCTCTGCTCGCGGTCCTCTGGCAACTTCGCGGCTCGCAGTGTTGACAGGCGTGCGTGCGCCGCCACTCATGTACACCGACCGCCATGTGGGTCACGCTCTTACAAATTGCCGATTAGCGTCTCTCTGATCACCGCAGGATCTCTGGAAATCAGCGTGGCTGCCGACATGGGTGCCCACGCAGCATAAGTACGACGCACTGGAGGTCGCCGCAACCGCTGCCAGTAACCAATATGCGCGCGCCGACCACAAAGGTAGCCCCACAAGGTGAATTCCACGCGGTGCCTATACGGGGGCTGTGCCCTGTACGAGCCGCGCGTTACTACCGAGTGCGCGACGTAATGCATTACTCGCGCTTTCGGAAGGCTCAAGGTCATGGGTTCGCTTCCCCGCCGGCCGGTCTCTTATGTCGAGTCTAAGCCGTTGCGAAATACTTTATCCTCAGGCTCAAGAAATAAAAACAGTCAAACTGGGTCGAAAACATCCCAAGGCGAATTTCTCGTGCCTCATCGCCTTTCACTCGTTCGTATTGCGGTATCAGACACGACGAGCATAATTATTCCTCTTCTTTTTAATAATAATAATAATAATAATAATAATAATAATAATAATATAATAATAATAATAATAATAATAATAATAATAATAATAATAATAATAATAATAATAATAATAATAATAATAATAATAATTATAATATAATAATAATATAAATAATAATTTATTATTATTATTATTATTATTATTATTATTATTATTATTATTATTATTATTATTATTATTATTATTATTATTATTAATATTATTATTATTTGTAGCAGTAGCAGCATTAGTATAAGTAGTAGTCGTAGTAGTAGTAGTAGTGGCGTTGGTGAGCTGTGGGTTTTGACGTTCTAAGAGAACGACATGATGAGCGGATTCATTACACGGCAGGCCTTAGATTGTACGCTGTAGCCTGCTCCTCCGCGCAGGGGAAAAAGAAAAGGGGGAGAAAGAATGTTGAAAGAGATGATGGAGAATTGAAGAGTTGATGCGTGTGTACAATAACCACGTAGCGGAGTTCTGCCGGAAGTCTGGCAACAGCTTCTGCACTCTTGGAAAAGCTATAAATGCTCTTGTAAGAGCCACAAATGCTGTCTAGTCGGGCAATGCGGACAATAGGCTAGTTTCACTTAGAGTGCTCACATCGATGCCAGCCCAAGTTCAAGTCAGCGTCTCCCGTTGGTACACCTACAGAGGGCTGTCGGACAGTAGATGGGTTAAGTCTTACATCCTTGGCAGCGCTCACACTTTGGCTGTCCGCACGGCCGCTAAGGTGCGCATAGCGTCGAAGGAACGCGGCACCTAGTAGACTGGCATGGCATCGCTTTATTTTTAGCCGGTACTCAAAACAGTCACAGTTTCGGCAAAAAAAGCGAAACAACGAATGTGATAGCAACATATTCGAGTGTTTTACGAAGCAAGGCTAGCATTTTTAGGAGCGACATTATTGTAGTAAACATGCGCTTTCTAAGTAGCCAAGTTTCCTGCGGCATGGCCACAGTAGATAACGACAACTAGGCTCGTGCGTAGTAACGGCGTTGATATGCGAAGTGGCAGTCAACTGATTAAGGTCCGATCTCACGCAACTCTACAAAATGCTGGTATAAGAGAACACGGCCGCTACAGGTGGACTTTTGGTACCAGTTTTTCATGTTGAGAACACAGCCCGTAGAAGCTCCTGCCTGCTGTGGGGACACAAGGCGCGCGCTGATCGTTGCTATGATAGCACGGCAACCATAGGCGCCCCCCCCCCCGACTTTGTTCGCTGGTGAGATAAAGGCCCATGCAGAAGAGCCCGGCCAGAAAGGTGATGTTCGCTCCGTAGGAAGAGGAGGCTGGCGCATCCTTCCCCGTACATATTTAAATGCATATACGTGAATGACGGTGGTGGCGGCAGAAAAAAACAGCCGAGACTGTTCATGTAATTGCTATCTCCATAAAACTCAAGGCAGGGTATGTTACCCGCAGACGCCTACGCCGATGGTCTGGTTTCAACCACTAAGTTGGGAACTCTCGCATGAGTCAGCTCGACAAGGAGTTCATGTCATTTTGGAAGTACCGAATTGCAATGAACACGGCTGTGTTATCCACAGCTGCTATTGCTGCAGCATCAGCTAGCACGTTGCCTGCGAAGCCATAGCGCTCAGGCACCCACTGGAAGACCACCCTGACGTTCCAGAACCACGATATGACTATAAGGCATGCTGAAACAGAGGGCTTCCAAAATTTTGACCGTCTCGTCTTTCTTCACGGACACTAACATCACACAGTACATATGCCTTTAGCACTCCATCTCCACCATAATTCGACCACCGCAGTCGGTATCTAACCCGCAACATTTGAGACAGTAGCCAGTAGTTATAGTAGCAGCACCAGTAGTAGTAGTAGTAGTAGTAGTAGTAGTAGTAGTAGTAGTAGTAGTAGTAGTAGTAGTTGTTGTTGTTGTTGTTGTTGTAGTAAGGAGCAGCAGCAGTATTGCAGGAATGTGCGTAGAGTGTTACAGTGTGACTGCACTGGTTTTTCAGAAGCCCTTAGTCGCCCGTTCTTCGACGAGTTAGGGCGGACAACCAAATTATCCTCGTTCATGCACGCTATATGTAGGTACACACGCGCACACAAACACAAAAGGCCTCGCTTATCACCGTTTCATATAGAACGTCTTTTTAGCATTCCCTCTTTCCAGTTGTTTTCCCTCTAGATTAACGAGAACGTGCATACACGGTGCGGTGCCGTGCTCGCGAGGCGTCCCAGTTCTCTCGGTGCACTCCTGGCGTCTGCCCTCGAATTTTTCCAGATAGCGGAGCCAGACGATCACTTTCGTGCATGCCGAAGACGAGAGAGAGAACGGGCTGAAAGGCAGGGAGAGGCTGCTCGCGGCCCACTGTGTATATAGAAACGCGCAAGCAAGGCAAACTCGCCCACTCGTCAGCGGGTTAGTCTTGTTCAGAGATGCATGACCGTACAAGCGCGCGCACGCAAGCATCCGTGAGAAGCGGGACGTAGTGTGCGTTTGTGCGTGTGTGAGCACAGGAGCGAGAAGTTCGGCGCGGTGTACGATTGGCAGACATCTCCACATTAGCATTAGGAAAAAAGATAGAAAAAAAGAGAAAGACGCAAAAAAGTAGACGTGAAGAAAATTTGGTATGTACCGCTAAGCAAATAACGCAAGCGAAGAAAAAAAAATACACAGTGAGAGCGAAGGTGGTTAGGGGAAGGTTTCGACGTGCATTCAAGATCATTCAAGATTCCTTCACAGGGAACGGCACATTTGAGCATCAGTACGTATTTCAGAAGACACGATCCCTGCTTCCTTGATGAGGTATATGTGCGCAGGCCGTCGTGGGCGTGCTGTCTCCAGCATCGAATGACAAGGTGTCAAGCAACCATGTGCTGGAGTGCCCATATTGATGTATCGCAGATGTCTGGCGAGCGGCGAAAAAGACGAACAGGTGAAAGGAATCACAATACAGATTGCCAGGCTATAACACTGCTTGCAGAGAACACCGAAACGAGCAAACCAACCACTGATGGGAGGTATAATTCGTAATATACATCGGCAACCCAACATGACTCAGAGAAGACGTTTATCAGAACTGCCGTTTTTTTGTAGAAGCAAACAAACACAATGAAGTCAACTATACCTCAAAGGCGCTCTGAAACCAAATGACCGCGGGCTCTTAGAGCAAAGACGCATCACCGCGGCAGTTGTGATTCATGAAGGTTATCAAGACGATGAACTATCTACACATACTTCACGAACAGGATCTAGGCCTCCTGTGAGTGCCACATTTAGTAGCGAGTCAGTAGAAAAAAGGGAGTCAATAGTTACCGGGTCACCATCCCATGTATTCCTACGGCAGTGTGGCCCCAAAACTTTTGACCCCCCCCCCCACACACACACATGTATCGTGCATAGAGTGATATTAGACTCATATCGCTGCAGGCAAATCACAGGTGTGGCATGCGGTTCTAATTACGCACGCTGCGTATTGTCGAGTCATTGGCGCCACCTGCAAGGCATATGTTTCTGATGTTCCCTTTTCAAATATTCGGCATGACAAAGCAGTGAGACCAAAAACGTTAACTTCTGGAATAGTTTGTTCCGCTGAAGTATCTCGCCACAATGAGTGCCGACACACACACACACACGCACGCACACACACACACACACACACACACACACTCACACACGCACACAGGCGCGCGCGCGCAAAGAGAGAGAGAGAAAGAGAGACGTGTTCACAATTCTACTCTTTGTTGTACCGTGTTAATGCGGTGGATTTACTGTTTACATTGAGTAATTCAGGCAGGCTCTCTCGCCTCTCTTTAAACAACTTGATAGTGTGAAGTAAATGGAATTTTTGCGAAACAAGAGCGGCTAAGGCGGGGTGAATATCAAGTACGTGAGCTGTTCCAAAAGTACTGGTTCTTGGTGCACAACGAATGCTAGGGTGCTCCAGCTTAAGCCCTGGCTTATAGAGCTGTATTAGTCATAGCTCAAAGAAAGAATATGTACGAAAACGAAACATGTTTCAAGGCATGAAAAAAGAAACATTGGTACCATGAAAACAAAGAAAAAACGCTCACAGGAAGGGTACCCATCTACTCCTATGAATGCGGGCTTTATAAGTGTTGCATGTGCCAAGCACGCTTGAATCTCGACCCCGAATCTGAGCCGAGACAGCCAGGCGACTTTTCGTGAAACAATGACAAGAAAGAGAGAAAGAAAGAAAGAGAAAAAAAGAAAGACAGAAAGAAGCAAAGAAATAAATAAAGAAAGGAAGCAAGCAAGAAAGAAAGAAAGAAATAAAGAAGGAAGGAAAGAAAGAAAGAAAGAAAGAAAGAAAGAAAGAAAGAAAGAAAGAGAACATTCGACGGTAAACGCGGAAGGGCAACTGGCTTTTCGGCAAACTGTCATTATGGTAACGGTCGGCAATTTCATCTGGTGACTTTTTTTTTGTTCTCCTTTACGTTCTTTAATTCTGCCTCGGAGTCTCACTTTCAACCTCCTTTTTGGCTTTCGTACTCCATGTAGGAAATGCGCGAAGAACAAGCTCTTATTCGCTTTCGCTTATGTTTAAAATGTTTTTTTTTCTTTCTTCCGTGCATTGCTATGCTGGTAGACGGCGACGGGAAGCTATAGGGGCCATGGCTGAGGGAGTCGAAGCAGGCGGCGAGAGTCCTTCCTTCCAAATTTGAAGCGTTTATCAACGCTCGCGTGTATAGGCACCTACACGAAGAAACTTAGAAGGCCGCTCTTCGGGAAACTTCACGCGAGGGTCTATGCATTGCTGCTTTCACCTCTCGGAAACAGTGCCGTTATTTATTTCTTTTTTTTGGTCATGATCGCCTTATCGCTGACTTCATCGCAGAGATATGAAAAATCACAAAAGAAAAAAGGAGACAAAGAAGAAGAGTTCAGAGATCGCGAAGACCCAAATGTTATAGCTAGATTGTACGCTTTTCTAGCTATTGAGTGCAGGCACACTGGTGTGCAGGCTTTTCGGCCAAGCCAACACATTTCTTTCGTATACATTAGTTATATAAGGTTTTATACAGCGTCACTATACCCATGATCACCTATTTACAACGTATAATGTCCCGTATTGCACTTGCTTATGCTGAAACAAGCGTGGATTCGCGTGGAGCTCAGATGCATAAACGCTTGACAGTATAAGCAAGGTATTAGGTTATACAATTACCTTAGGTGCTATGAAGTTGATCAGCCTGATCTGGTGCTGACGCTTTATCTGTAGAAGCCATGAATTGGGATTGTGCTTAATATGCGGCCATACGTGTGCGAAAGAAGGTCATGTCCACGCACTAAAGTAACTGAATTGTGTGTCACCAGTACATGCAGCAGCCCCGCCTCAAACCTGTTGGACGCACGCCACTGGCTGAAAGCCGGGGAACTTTTTGAATTCAGTTTGAGTTTAGGTTATTGTTGGGTTCAAGTTATGGTCTCTAGTGTCCCAAAACTGCACAACACGTAAATCTGAGGCCGCCGAAATATACGCCAGCATCGACTGGGATCATCATAGGTTCAGAACAATTACCTAAACGAATATACACGCTTTCGCTTCCGTCGAAATGCGACCACAGTGGTCACAGGATTTGAACATGGTGCCTTGCTGTCAGCAGTGAAGAACGCCGTAGTCGCTATGCAGCCGGCGATAAAGTGATTGATTCCAGCCACCAAATGGTAACTCCTGAAAATTTTCTTTCCTCAAATATGCAACTCGTGGTTCCATTGTCCTCTACGCAGCACCGTACTGATGCTCTATATCGTAGAAGCAGGCCTGCTCGTACGCATATGCTTTTACAGAACGGGAGCTAAACCTATGGGGGCAATAATGGCGTTCCATCTGCCCGAAGATGGCAAAGCGTTTCGCTATCAATGTAGTGAATGGAAAGAAAAGGAAGCAGCTTTTATTAAAGCATATGCCATTTTTGTGCGGAAATATGCTTGCGCGATGAGGTTCCTAATGGTAGTAGTTCACAGCTTGAAATAGTGCTGCTGATGTTAATTTTTTCTCTCTTGCTGCCTGGTACAAAGCAACGTAACGCTATATACTAACAGTAATATCTCTTTGTAAATCTAATTAAGACCTCTACAAAAAACACCTACGATGATAACTTTGAGAGTGTCGTCAGTTCAGGGATGCAGTAAAAGAAGCATGTAGAAGCAAGCAGACTGCGAGGTGATTTATTGGCATATGCACCATGTGGGCCTTTATTTCTCCTAATGATTATAACTTGCCTGGCAAGGTCCACATGATGGAAGCACCATTTCAAGTTCTACATGCTTAAGCTGCATTATCGTCACCGTAACTGTCTGATGAATCGGACTTGCTTCACTGCATATCCTGCCACCATTTCGCGTGTTTCTAGTGTAGCGTAGTTGCTCCGAACGCCTTTCCACTGTCCCGGCTTCACTCCCAAGTTTACACCGAAGCGTACTGGCACTTTCTACGTCATCACATGCCCCTCATCTATCACCTACGTGATTGAGCCGATCAAGCTATTCAAGGACGAGCACCTTGGTCTTGAAGTGGCCGTCGCGTCAAGCTCTATCATGACCCTCGCGTTTTTTGGTCACCTTGTATTACCTTGCAGGATACCTCCTTTTCACCGCTGGGGTCATAGAGTTTCATACAATAATACCTAGAAAAGAATCTGGCACTGCGAGCGTGTATCCCTAAGGTAATTACGGGAAATACAGTCTTCGGATTGGATAGTGTTAGCTAGCGAACTGCTTACAGATCTTTTCCTACAGTTTCAGTATCGTTCTTCGCGCAGCGCGGGTAGTGGTGTGCGGTGAAAAACGTTGAAGCTGAGCCTTTGTTGTTCGAAGAGGCTGAAGACTACCAGGTCTCTTGATTCGTTGTGACATTGGAGCTTTACGAGTGGAATTTGACAGTTTAAACGAAGCGTCGTCCACTCATCGCTGCGTCTCATGCCAGTGCAGGATATTCCATCGAGTTCATGTTTCTTCACGAGCACGTCTTGCCTAAGCTCATTCGAAACTACTGCAAAACGACGGTGAAGCAAAGTAGACGCTTCGTCACAATACTTTGACTTAACTTTGCAATAAAACGACAGGTACGTTTGGGGCAGTCCCGTCCGACTACTTGGACAGACGCCCCTGGCATCGTAGCAGACCAAATGTTAAGTGCGTATCACTTAATACTGTACTGTTATTTCCATAAATAGAGAATGCGTACTTCAAGGGCAAAAAAGTACGTTTGTTTTAAAGTGTTCTAAAAATAATTTGGTACATCTTGATGCTAAATCTGGAACGCAATGGCACAGCAATGCATAATGTGGTGGCTAAATTTGCCCAGGTTTCACTTCAGCCTGGTGGTCACGGAAACATTTAGCAAGAAGATTTATATAGAAAAGAGTGAAGCAATTTTCAATTAAAGATAACTTCATATCACTTTGTTTTACATTTGCAAAGTAAGCGTCGCAAATCTTAAGAACGCCTGTCATCCAAAGCAGATCCTAAGCCCGTACTTCCTATCATTCTTATGGGGGTACACGCGCTGCTGAAGAAGCCCACGTAGACACTAGCACCAGATTCCCCTCTAGGTATTAATGCATGAAACTATGGCTGGGGAATCGCAGTGGTGAAGGAGCAAGATAATGACCAGTGGGATTATCTCGGTGTGAAGCTCGAGCGCTGATTGCGAGCTGTTGGCACCGAGTCTTATGGAATTTTTTCCTGCTGCAGGACGTTGATCAATAATTCCTCCTTCCATCAGGACTTTTCCCGTTACGTATGGCAATGAGCATAAAGTGGCAAAGTCAATTGGTGTTCCTCTGGATGAGAGTTCCAAAAAATGTGGTGTCGTTTCACCATGTCACTTGACGTAGCTCTTATATTATGTAAAGGGCCAATGAAAGTTGGCACAATCGCGCTCTTTATTCCATCATTTCTCTTCAAGTGAATTTGGTTCAACCCCAACTCATGGTAACCATTTCTGCCGCTAGATAAGCTCGCTGTATAGAAAATTGAGTGAAAAAAGATCAAAATGCGGGATTTATAAAGCATCTGCAATTGAGTAAAAACTTGACCATCGATGCACGAAGAGATCAAGCTCCTAGCTTCCGAAGGTTTCGCTTGCACGAACTTGATCATCCCTCGAAGCGACAACTACCAGGACTAATTTCGCGCTCCAATGCGACGTTTAAATGCCGCCTTTGTTACGGGTGTTGCAACCACAAAGGCATACTCACTTCTCAACGGGATGGCGGACACATCCGCATCCAACTCTTGCTGGACCGAAAAGACAATCGAATACGTCCTGTGCAGCTCTGCTTGTTATGACAACCAGCGATACCCGCCACGGATGTGACTTAATTAACTGACACCAAGGCCATGTTCTGCAGCCACGATTCTCGAGCCGGTGTACATAACGAAAGCATTGCTGAAGTATTTAAAGTGTGGTGCCCTGACTTCCTCTTTTGTCTGGGTTTGCACGCCCTCTCTTTTTTTAATATTAAAGTCAGTGGGCTTCTGTGACAGCGAGTAGACTTCTTGCTTTAAGTGTGCGCCTTATTGTTTCTTTCTCCTTCTCTTTTACAGTGCCTATTTTCTTGCTCCCTTTCCTCGGTGCAGAGTAGCAAACCGGACCTACATCTACTAACCTGCCTTCATTCTCTTGCTGGTCTTTCTATCTCTCTTCATCAGTGTCGTGTAATTTTGCGCCTCTTTTATTAGATTTTCCCCTTCATTTTTCAAATTACACCTATTCGTCAAATCGGTAATCACTACCATATTTTTGTACGGAATCGTCATATAGTGTTGCACCGAGAAAGAGAGATGAAGTTTAAATAACAGGTCAGGACGTTAAACGAAGGGTAAATATCAGGTTTAGTACCCTTCAATGGGGAAGAGGGAAAGAGAGACAAAAAAGTAAGAATGAAAAGAATGAGAGAAACGCCAGCCCACCCACACAAACACACACGCACATGCACTTGCGCGCATGCACACACACACATGCACGCAGGCATTTAGTTTACCAGTCATTCAGCAGTTCATGTGCTATGTATGTTGCGTTCTTGCTGTCAAAGCATTAGTAGTATTGATTTACTTATTTCTTTGTAGAAGTGGGAAGAGTGGCACAAACGCCTCTCTGCCAGCCTCAGCCGCAGCAGCAATAGCAAGTGCCCTATGGCGCTTCCAGTAACAGCAACTGCCCAGCAAACATTCTCCTTCCCACTTTTTTGTTTTTCCTTTTAACGATTGACACGAAGAACTTAAAACACGTACTACTTGCCCCAAACTACGCTTTTTCACCTAGATTGTCTGAACGTAACCGAGTGGATTGACGCACTGTACGTAGCACATAAGCTGCTCATAACACGCCTACAACTGCTACACATATAATACATGTCAGCAGTGTAGTATATATTTGGAATAATAAGTGAAAAATTTTAAAACGAGCAAAACTTAATTCTTCTGCCGCATTTAAAGCGTTATACAAACCTTTCTTTTACAGTAAGCAGGAAAGCAAGCACCACTAATGATCAGAATAGCTTTTATATCAATATCGCAGTTCATAGTTCATATACTGTGACAGACTAATCGTCATAACCGCACAGTAATGTTTAAGACCAGCTAGTTAATTCATTATCAAGTGTTTACATTTTAGCAAATCACAAGCTTAAAGCATGCATACGGCGCAAAATTTATCAGCCTAGTCTCAGTATTTTATGGTGTTCCGGCGATGGAGGGACATAACGTTCGAGCTCAGATAAAACGACCAAAACCTCTGAGCTTGTGTACTTGGGTGCGCAGTCATGTGTTAATAGAATTGAATACATTTAATAAATAACAAAAGGGGGACAACTAATACGAACGCTTTGAATCGATAACGTCAAAAGAAAACGAGGAACTTCATTAGCTGGTTCGTCAGTAGGAGGAAGTAAATGGCGTCACTTAATCCAAGGTCGTCGTGCAGCATTCATACACACTAACGTCCCAGGCTCCGCAGTAATTTCCGCCCGGCGCCCAAATCTCGGTGCAGTTCCTAATATTCATGTCAGTACGAAAGGTTACTCGTTTCTATTATACCTAATGTTTATTCGCGATGCCTTGGCTAACAGGCCATGACTCATCCCGGAAATATAAAAACAAGGTCTCCAAGCCCGCCACCATTTGTAAACAATTCATACCGCTATTCCACACGTTTTTGTTTGATCATATATGGTGGTTTTGGGACGTTGAACTCCACATATCAATCAGAAAAAAAAATACTTGCTCGACAAAAGAAATGTGGTTTTTATATCTGTTACGTAGCCTCTGGAAGAGCGCAGCACTTGTTTGTTTTTTGAATGCTGTATATATATATATATATATATATATATATATATATATATATATATATATATATATATATATATATATATATATATATATGCGCGCGCGCGCGCGCGTGTGTGTGTGTGTGTGTGTTCACACCTGCGCGCCGCTCGAGGTGTCGATGTAGGGTAGGTCTGCGGTTACGGGCGAAACAGCCAGATACTGCAGATGGAAAGGGTGCATGCACACATCTGCATTACTATTATGAAACGGTGCGGCATATTGATTCTCCAAAGCATTGATGGTGCAGACTTTTTCGAACCAGTTATTTAGCAAGTGCCCTTTAGTACTCACTTGTTAATTGAGGAAGAGGCCGAAGTGAACGCAATTTGAAGTGAACGACTTCATGACCTCTGCGCCATTACTGGGCCGAGTATAGTTTATCAGCGTTTTAAGACATGGATTGATCAGTCTATACTGTGCGAACTCAAGCCAGATGTATTTGTTTGGCAGGCTCTCTGTACTCGTATTTACATTGGTGCCTAGCATAAATGAACAAAAAATTAAGCCCGGAACTTTACGGGCGCAAAGTTACAGAGTCGTGCGCCATAAAGGGCTGCTTAGGGCAATAATTCTGAGAGAGAGAGAATGTGTGGGTAACTTAAAAGATGAAAAATGGGGCGAGACTTCTCGCTATCCAGCCAACCACATGCTCCTATATTTGAAACATTATCTTCCAATCCTGTTGAACTTCGCAAATCGGCCCCCATGATGGCGACACATGGTGTTATAACCTGTTCTGTGCTGCCGTGCAATACAAAACTCGTTTAATAATGTGCATATTCCTACTAAAAGAAGTTAAAACAAGCAACAATGTTCTATTTCTTCTTTCCTTTGCATTTTTTTCTCTTTTACACCCGACTATTTCAGCGATTATCAGCATATTTTTTGTGCACGATCCACGAGACTATATCCGGCTATTTCCGCAGCGCAAGGGCCGCGCAGAAATAAAGCCAACCAAAGTTTGATCACTATGCCACCTTCGCAGCTCCCGCGACGCTAAAACTGCATGCTTAAATGAGTCTCCTTCAGCGCGCATGATTCCACCGGCGTGTGAGCGACTCACCATATCACTCATTGAGCACCCCATTCCCAGCGATGCGACGAAATTCCTGACGGACCCTTCACTGGTCCAGTCTTCCGACAAACCACGCATTCCATAACAAAACAGAAAAAAAAGAAAACGAAGAATACGATGACGTGCCGGCCTACGTGGTGACAGGAGGAAGACTAACGTGTCGCAAGAAGTAGCACCGGAGGTCCCATAGGATCCAGTGCTCCGTACCAGTGATATATGACAGAGTAGAGCAAAAAAAAAAATAACGTTGGCCACCGGGGCGGGCAGGGTTGCCGAATTTATGTCCTCTGCGTCGGGATCACGCAGATCCGCCCACTTCAGTCTCTCTCTCTTTCCCCGTCTTCCCTCCTCGCAAGATTGCCTTGCAACGCGCATAGCATGACAAAGCATGCGGTGCATAATTCGGCGAAATTCGTTTCTCTGCGCGCTTTGCGTACCGCGCGTCTCTTCGGTCTCCTTCGCATTGACCGGCGTTGGCACGCTCCGCGTCTCGCCGCGAAACGCAGGCGGGTCAGTGGCCGGCGGCCTTCCGCGCGGAATCGCAAAGACAAAAAGCGCGCGCGATCACCTTCGCGGCGCGCACAGCGCGCGTAACCGGGTCGCACCGGTCTCTTTCTCTTCTTTCGACCCACCCCGTTTATTTATTTAGTTTTACTCATTCCTACACTTCCTCCACATTCCGGAACAGCCTGATAAAGCACGACACTGCTTTCTTTTCCTCCGAAGTTGCTCCGAAAAGCGCCCGAACCTGCCGTATTGAGCAACTTGTTACATCATTGAGGAAGGAAATGACTGGAAACCACTTATCAGGTACAGAATGCAGAAGGAACAAAGAAAACGGCCCAACACTGCGGGAAGGTGAACACGCTACATTGAAGCTCTTGCGAAGATACGTGCCGCGCACGAGAGTCAGAATATATGCCGACCGTAAAGGGTCGCTGATGTCACCTCTGTTGAGGTATACAAGTATTAGAGCCACTGGGGGCCGAGAACAGCACGAAGCTGAGCTGAGAGACTGCTACACTGTTTTGCACTCCCATTACTTCGCGACGCGAAATACAATTAAAGAACGTTTCTTTATTCTGATTAATTGGCGCCCCCGATTCTTACAAATTTTTGTTTTGAGTGACTGCTTGTTTGCACACAAAGTGACGGCTGTTAAGGAGCGACTTAGTGCACAAGCGTAGTGTTGAAACTATATACCGCGCACAATTTATGGCTGTGCAGCGTAAGTTCTCTTGTCAAACACGGCGCATGACGGGTGCAGCTCTCAATAGTGGCAGCTCTGAAACTACAAAAGTCGAATAAAAAAAACAAATAATTATGAGCTACATTTGCAGAGAAAAGGTATATATATATATATATATATATATATATATATATATATATATATATATATATATATATGGTCAGGGTTAACCCAGTATCCTAAATTTAACATCTACACTATGCAAACCAAGTCTTTCTTGTCTAACGCGTGCGAAATAGTGGTGTCCCACATTCGCACCCCGCCGCTCCTCGACTTGAAAAGCACCATGTTTCCAATTCCGATATAATCAACGATATTATCAACAATATCATCCATAAAACAGTAATTTTTCATGAGGCGTTCTTACATAGAACCAGACTGTGTTAAATCCGGCACGCATATTGTAGTTTGAATAGCGTTGCACTCTTTTACGGCACTTCAACTCAGGCCCGTCGAGTACGGAATGTGACCTCGTGTTCAGGAACGTTTTACGCAGTCATTATTGCCGCATGTAAGCCTCCGCCTGCCGGATAACCGAATAACAAAAATAAAGAAAAAAAAATGTTGCACTTGTGGCGGAGAAATTGCACCGTTAACGTGCAGACCGCCGACCTCAAATTCACTGCTAAAGTGGCACTGCTGGCATTGCATTCTGTGTCTATTTACTAAAGCGTCATTTAACTATCAGGGTCACAGCCAACTTCCGGGTGTTAAAGATTTAAAATTATTGCTCACATATGTAAATGCGTAGAGGATTAGCCACTTAAGCAAAACTATCTGGGACGTTGAAAATTACGCTCCATTGTGTCAGCTGTGGTTTTAAGAGAATCAACAATGGTCACGCTTGCGTGCCCCAAATGATAACATCGGAATGTTCGCAAACTCAACTTCGAGTCTGGATGCACTTATAATAGTGCACGAGTTGAGAGCAGTGCATGTCGCATTGAATGAGGGTCAGACTCTGAGCAGAGGGTGGTGCCTCTTCTTGTTTGCGCTGTAAGCATGCTGTAAGATTTCGTTTCCAATCTGTTCTCCAGGACTTAACGTACGGCAGGGTGGAGAATACCAACAGTAATACATCCCTCAGAGAGCACTCAACCGAGTTATGCTGGTTTAGCGCTCTAGAATTCGCAACAATACACTGCATATTTCCTCTTTATCCCGGCCACGCACAACCTGCATCAACTATAGTACTCCTGAAAACGCCGCATTTGGCTTAGTGAACATATGACACTATCTGAGTGAAGGCTATACTGCACAGATGACGAATTAGCCATGACTCACGCTAGACTTAACCTTCATTCATAATTACGTCAGCCTTATGGACTAGCATGGACAGACAATGCTGGGTTATGAACACCGATATGTTTTTTTTTGCTTCTTCTATACGGCAATTTGAAAGAAAACCTTTCAAGATTTCCGGGCATACAACGTCTTCATCGCTTACAGACATGCTTTTCAGTGTTTCAGAGAAAAGTAAAATTTGCGCTTGGTGTATTATAAAGCAGTTGTTTGCGTAGTCCTACCTTTATATGGACGAGATGTGCTCGAGTGCTCGTTACTCAGTCCGTACTACACGTAAGAATTTGCGCGTGCGAGTTACAATGCGAAGAAAGCACCATGCTCCCGAGTGCACGCGGACTCTCAACGTTTACGACTGCAGCTGATTACATATGCGCACCGAAGAGTCACTGCGCCCGTTTATGAGAGCAGTAATTATTCATTGCATCTCCAAACCGGCCTCTCAAAAGGCTTTAGCTATACGCAGCGCTTTTGAGACCGAATCATATACGACGAAGACGCTCCTACTCGGAGGGTATTTCTGTGCATGAGTATTCGAACTACTGCAAATGATTAGAGCTACACTACAGCTCCTGCATGACATTTTCGCTGATGATGTCAACACCATCGGCAAGAAAAGCCGCAACAAAAACACCGAGGAACGCCTGAAAAAACGTTGTGTTCAGTTACCACGCAACAAGACAAGCACGCCGCTCATTTATTTCCCGGGTGGAAACGGCGCTAATCATAGGGGTAGAGAGCGATGATAACCAATCCAAGCCGTTCTAATATCCGTGGCCGAGTAGCGTGCCATCCTTATATGAAACCACTGTCCTCCCCCATTTCGTTCGAGTTGTGCACCGTGCATGATGCGGTGGCCCAAAGCGTTTCGGTTCCACTTCATCCGATTCGACACAGCAGCCGACCTGCTCTTAGATCGCCGTCACGCTCCATCGGCGTCATTTCCTGGTCGCCGGTCACGCCACCCCGTTGAGCCTCTTCGAAGTCGCCTCGCACGCTTTCGATTAGGGCGACTTCCGCGCACGGCAAATTTGTTTGACGACTAATTAAGGCCTCCTAGTACACTGCATATTTTTATTACTAGCACATAGGCCAGAATGCAGTGGCCGGAGGGAGAGAGTAGAGAGGGGAAGCATTTTTTTCTTTTTTTGTAGAGATGAACGATGGAGGTGTTGAGGTACGGATGCCAATAGGATCTTAATTATGACACGTATATCAAGAAATCACTCATGGCGCAGTGAATGGCTCTTCAAGAAAATGAGGGTTACCCTTGTCTAAACAATACTCTAATAGACGTGCGTAGATCATTCGGGCAATGGGCCGGTGTTCTATACGCTTCAGTGCGTCGCACACACGTCGTGTCTGTGAGAAAGTGGTTCAACAGCGAGATAAAAACGGGGCCGATGAAGCAAAGAAAAACGTGGCATCAGGCAAAGTAGCGTGCATCTGTGGGGAAACCTTTGCTTCGTTTTTCTTTCTTTTTTTTCCGGGGGCACTTTCTCCGCAGGCCATCGTCGTCTCAGACTCGATGCTACTTGGCCACCAGTGGAAGAACTGAGAAAGCGGAGAGGTTGGCCAAACGGGAACAAGGGCGCACTTCCGGGCGCCTCCGGAAGCAAAGGAGGAGAAGGGAGGGAAAGAGGGGCGCGGTCGGAAGTGGACGCTCGAAGGCACTCCGCCGCCGCTGCAACCAACGCCACGGGGCCGAGTCCGCCGTCCACTCGGCCGCCCCCCAGTTGCTTGGACGTGCGGCGACAACTGCTGGCACAACGCGCGAAGAAGCGTAAACGAAAATGCTGGCCTTCTTCCATCTCTGTTTGCGGTGCGCAGCGGCGCTTGGCAATGAAGGGGGAATAGCTGTGCAACAGCCACCCACTCACTCTGTTTGTTGTATCCACATCTTGGTGTGCTGCTGGTCCTCTGCACAAAACCGTTGGACCGTGTCGCGAGGCGCACTCATTGGAAAGGGCCATGACTATTGCTACAGCTGTAACTGGGGCAACCAATAGTGCATGGCCCACCTCACAGTGGGAAAACGCAGCTGGCTAGTGTTGTTGTTTCTATAGTGTCCACTTCGTTGCACAACGTATTTCGGTATTACAACCATCACTCCAGAACATTGGCTTAGAATGCCCGCGCGATACGCCTTCTTAACGGAGTAGTAAGGATGTCTGTTACAATGTCAGTCTATTGCATGATCCACGAGCGCTGTTATCGGGCTGCCTCCTGTGTGCATGCTTTCTCATCTTCTCCAGGTTGTTCAATCTCGCAATTGCCGCACATAGACGAACGTGTTAACCCTTTCTATAAATATTGAGCTTCGATATAGAATACGCCCTGGATAAATAACGACAGCTTTCCCACTGAACACGTACTGTGCATTTGATTCTTCTCGACGCAATGTTCATCATTGCCCCTCTATGAATAATTAGCTGGACCAGTTCACGTCCGGCCGTATACTTTCAGGAAGCGTGAATACCCATTATCGTGCTCGTAAGTGGCGCAGAAAGTAGCAAGGGTGATGCAACCAATGGAAAAACGACAAGTCTCCGCAACCGTTGATACAGACGTGCTGCTAATCTTCGTGTTCGCGTACTTCTAATGGCCTTCCTATTTCTTCTTTCACTTTTTTTTCTGTCCCTCAGCGCCGAGTAGCGAACTGGACGTGTGTTAGTCAACCTGCCTGCCTTTCCTTGCACAATGCGGGCAGAGTAACAAAACAACTGAAACGACGCTATAAGAAACCCCAATAAAAATGATTGTTGCGGTATTCGCACGCTATGACATGAGGCTCGGAGGTAAGGGCCATATTATCAAAGCTTCATTCTCTTGCACCGATTTCTGACCTTGTGTAATGAACTCTTCGTGTTTCTTATAAATCTTTACGCATAGAGGAAGCAAGTGTATTCTGAAGACACATTTGAACCTTCTTTGCTTAAGAAACGGATTGTACACGTTCCAATACTCTCGTCTTTACGAGAATATTTGTCACAAGTCCCACACGAACGTCTTCAAAACTAAATCAATTTGGTGGTCAAATGTGGTTTACTTTAGATACTTTATATATGCTTAAACGCATACTACAACTCTTTCCTCATCATTAATCTTCAGCGCGCACATGACGCACATGGCGTAAATTGGGTCTTAATGTTTATCGAAATGGGTGTTTTTTTTTTCAGACTTTGCAATTTTCTCAGCATATTTCGGTACCTGATGGTTCGAAAAATATTTCAGCACAAAATATATTTTTTTGTGGAGCAAGTATAGACTACATAGACATTTAAACATGATTTAATATTCTTGAAAAATATTGCAAGTGTGGCCAATTTCGACAAAATTTCTCCAAGCGTACATGGAATTAAAATTCTACTGATTACATCAAGCTTCAAATGTGTTAAAGAAACACCATTTTTTAGGACGCGAACAAACTTAAAACTCACTTCAGTGCAACAGTAGTCATGGTGCTCCACTGCTGACCCGAAAGGTCATGGGTTTGATCCCGGCTGCGGCGGTCGCATTTTGATGGGGGCGAAGTGGTAGAAGCCCGTGTATTGTGTGATGCTAGTGCACGTTAGAAAAGCCCAGGTGGTCGAAATTGCCGAAGACCTCCTTCGGCGCGTCTCATAATCCTATCGTAGTTTTGAAACGTAAAGCCCCAGACATTGTTATTATTAGTAGATAACATAGTTTCAAAAAAAATTCTGGCAAACAACACTAGGACGACACCTTTACGAAATTTGGAAGGCTCCAACGTTACCAGTTTTTTTTTGGTCAGAAATATTATAGCAACCGTCGCTTCTAAAGCAGTAAGTACGCCCGACTCATTGTTTCGAATGTATGTGAGGTAGTCGCCAAAATGGCTGTGACATTTGGTGTGACATTGTCCAAATTTTAGTTTTATAGTGAGAAACCAGAATCAATGGAGCAGACATATATAGGCACCCTGACATACTCGTATTATTTTATTGAAGCTTCTCCTCCCCTTACCCCTTTCCCTTTTTTTTTGGTAATGCGGGAATCGCCAGTGTGCTGGTGCATCGGAAATTATTCCAACAGTAACATTCACGGTTCTAAGTGCCTCGTTTAAAATATGAATATGACAGACGACATAGTGGAGAGCTCCAAAAATTAAGACCAACTGGCGTGCTCTTCAGAGTGCACTGACATTGCAGTGCACACGGGCCTGCGCATAAAATTTCGCTTCCATCGAAATGTGACCGCCGCGGCAAAAATCAAACTTGCAACCTCGGGACAACCACTTTTATATACCAAGGATGGCCTAACAAATTTTGTTTCGTCTCTCCAGCACGAATATAATTTTGAGAAACTGTCATCGAAGCACCTTCCACGCCAATTTGCACATCTACACGCGGCAACAGACTAAAAGTTTGGTGATGTTTTGTATGTAATAAGTATCAAATATGGGAGAACGTTGACCCACTGAACAAACAAAGCGCGCCAAGGGGCGCGAAGATTCCGGGGCTGAAAATTTGATACGCGAGAAAATAAGTTCCATTTCCAACAACACCCATCGTTTGTCACCGAAATGAAATCGCACTGAGGAAACGGGAAGGGCGGAAGAAGCTGCCACGACGATTCAAACTTTCACTCCTATTTGTTATTGCGATGCCTTCGTTTAATCTTCGCTAGATGCCATCTTTTTTATTGTTGCTCGTTCTTCCTTTTATTTTTATCGAAGTGGACTTGCGCAGGATCGTCTATACCGCACGCGTGGATTTTTCACGGCGCCGAGCTGTCAACTCTCCGATGAGCGGCTAGATTAGGCGGCAACAAATGGACGCGAGCCGAGTTACGAACGGCTGCGAAATCCGTGATTCGTTTTTCTCCGTCGTCTACGTTCTCGGAGGCTCTTGCGGTAATGCTAAAGCGCGCCAATTGACGAAGAGAAATGCACATTTTCGTAGCGTTCTCGCGTCGCACAGGTGCGCAACACGCTGTGGGAGTATTTCACGTAAGACGCATGACCGCCTACACATTGGATTGTTAAACAAATTCATTTTTATTTTCGTATACAGTGACGTGACTTAATGAGATTACGAACCATCGAAACCAGACGCCAAGCGTCTGCGTTTACTGTAGCTCTGTTCGTTTAGTTGTTAAGGGTGCAAAAGTGCTGGGTTAATAGCCTGATACATTGGCATCAAAAATCATACTTAATATAATTATATCACAAATCTGTCACCCTTCCCAACGAAAGATACCACATTGACTGGACAGAGAAGCTCCAGATGTCTGTTTCTCCTGTTTGGCGCCAATTTAAAGAACGGAGTTGGAGATCACTTGTATAACACCTCTCGAGCTATCATAACACGCACTTGACTGGAATCATTACAAAGCGATATCAGCACGCACTTGACTAGGACAGAGCAAAAAAACATAAGCGCCCACCCCTCGCGTTCCTTTTCACTGTCATCGTTAAGTACATGATTAAAATACCGCGCAGCAGTCACAGGCAAAAAATATGTTATTGAGGACACCCTTTACGAAGTGCACATGACAGCGCAATCAGGTCCACATCGTAACATGTGTCCTCTTTAACTTAATTTGCCCCGTCAAATGTAGCGCCGTTTTTTAGCCGTATAGAATCACCTAGCCCAATATCTCCCTTTTTTGGTTTTGGATAGTGGAAAGAAACTTTCAAAGAACAACTACAACAACAAACGGATAGTAATTTGGCCATGTCAAGATATTGTGCAGCACACTGGTTGGTTGGTAAGCTGAGAAACTGTGATATATAGCACCGCATGACCTTCGTCGTCGTCGTCGTCATCATCATCATCACCATCATCATCATCCGGACTACGTCCACAGCAGGACAAAGGCATCTCCCATGTTCCGCCAGTCAACTCGGTCCTCTGCTTAGTGCTGCCATTTTACACCCGCAAACTTAATCTCATCTGCCCACCTAACCTTTTGTCTCCCCCTAACCCACTTGCCTTCTTTGGGAATCCAGTTAGTTATCCTTAATGAGCAGTGGTTATCAGGTTTACGTGCTACATGCCCGGCCCATGTCCATTTCCTCTTCTTGATTTTAATTATGATATTCTTAACCCCGGTTTGTTCCCTGATCCACTCTGCTATCTTCTTGTCTCTTAAGGTTACACTTACCATTTCCCTTTCTATTGCTCGCTGCGTCGTTCTCAATTTAAGCTGAACCCTCTTTGTAAGTCTCCAGGTCTCTGCTCCATGGCTAAGTACCGGCAAGATGCAGCTGTTATATACCTTCCTCTTGAGGGATAGTGGCAGTCTACCTGTCATGATTTGAGAGTGCTTGCCAAATGTGCTCCCCCGCATTCTTACTCTTCTAGTTACTTCAATCTCGTGGTTCGGCTCCATGGTTATTACCTGTCCTATAAGTAGACACAGTCTTTTACAACTTCAAGTGCACTATTACCTATCTCGAAGCACTGCTCTCTTTTGAGGTTGTTGTATATTACTTTCGCTTTCTGCAGATTAATTTTAAGACCTACCTTTCTTCTCTCCTTGTCTAACTCCGTAATCATGAGTTGCCATTTGTCCCTTGAGTTACTCAGCAACGCAATGTCATCGATGAAGCGCAGGTTACTAAGGTACTGTCTATTAACTCTTACACCTAACTGTTGCCATTCTAGGCCTCTGAAAACTTCTGACCTTCAAATGACCGTAAACTAAGGCGTGCATGTATGGTACCTGAAACGTAGAAGGGGGTGCTGCGTGTTAGGGCATCCCAAGCTCCTTCTTGATTTATGTATAACCTTGCAGTGGCAGGGAGGTAAATGTTCAGTTTACTTTAGCAGCATGACAGTCATTCGTTTCTAGGCCGCGTATAGCGTGGATTGATATTTAGAAGTGAACCAAAGTGCCTCGAGTATTCTGTTTTTTTTTTGTTCCTTGTGCTAATTTTCAAAGATCAAAGTGAACTAAGCCAGCGGCTTGAGTTCTTAACCAGAAAGTGGTCTTCCGTGCCGCGTGGGAAGGAACACTCTGTGTATTTTTTATTTTTTGTTTGTTTGCTTACTTCCTGCATTAGTGCCGAAAAATCTTGTGTTTAAAACAGAAAGTAAACACGACAGAAAGCAAAACACTTTTACGGCGTGGCCCAAAGTGAGAATTTTCGGTAAAACTTTCACAAAAAAATTCACGTGGTCTTGTAATCCTTTTATTTTGGATAGAAACGTTCTGTATGAAAATGTGGACCCCACTAACATCCACAATCAATGCAGCAGACAGCTGCTTTGAAAACTATTTGTTTTTAAAATGATCCAATGAAGTTTTCGTCAACGTCCAGGCATATCCCTTTTAACGATGTTCTGTATAAAAACAGCTAAGTGTAGAGTTTGGGTGAACGCGCATATGTTTAGAACACGGAAGACGGCAGTGGTAGTTCCACGCACTATATATATCTTGCATAGGAGCTACCGTGCTCCGAACACACACACACACAAAAAAAAAACGTGATGATTGGAACTTTCTCCATTACGAACGAATGCATGTATGACTGATCTTGAGATTTAATCACCTCCGTCGGCAGAACAGTTGACGGAAAATCATCGGACGAGTTGGAACGACAAGTGGCGGTCGTTGTATGTTCTTGTCATCGCAATTATTCATGTAGGATACGCCTCAGTATGCAAATCGCGTTCTAAGAGTGCAATGTACGTGAACGTTTCGTGGTGTGAGTTTCCCTGTGAAGACTGTGGTTGCGTCAGCTGAAGTTAACGGGAAGCGGCCACTGTAGGGTATACGAAGTGGAGAGTGACTGCTCTGCACTTTCGTACGTAAAAGAAGAACCTGGCTAGCCACTTAATTTATCTGTACCGGGGTAGCTCTATGGGGAGGTCACCCAGCGTTTCTGCCGAGCAGCTTGAACAAGGTGGTGTTCACAAGTGCACTTGATCGGCTTGCTCTCTATCATTTCCCGTGTTGCGTCTGGTTCATTCAAACCTATAGATATGTGGCATTGACTGATCGGACCACCATTACAGTATCCTCGCAGTGGGGAATACAGACTCGTTTGTTATTAACTCCTTTTGTTTGCAGCATTAAGCATGACAGAATAATGAAAAAAAAAAACCCTCCAGAGAGTGTTGCTGCTCACCCCAACGATGTTTTGCCGCATGGTTCCTTATCGCATGTGCAGAGAATCCATGGTGTAAAGATCTCTAGACAAATACAGGAAGATTCGAGGCAGATTTAATAGCGGAAACTTGGCGGAGAAGGAAGAAATTAGAAGAAAGAAAGGAACACACTTGCCGCGGGCGCCTTGTTACGGCACCCAATGTTCGCGCGTGCGAGAGCGATTCTCAGCTCATTATCTTCACATCGGCGTAAAGTGTTTCGGAAGCAGGAGTGCGAAGTGGACTAGTTACAAAAATACAGGTCTCGCACCCATACGAGTACGGCCGAGTAGTCTGTCCACATTCACCTAGCAATACTGTAGATATTTTGTTTTGTGTTACTCGTAGGGGAATCCTCTTTTATTGTGATAGCAATTGTATGGGCACTCTCGGCTGGATTTCACCACCGGTGTCGCGTGGGTGTCGATGTCATGCACCGTATATGTATACGTATCTATATACAGGGCGCCCCACGTAACTTTAGCCAGAGTTTAAAAATATGCCGAAACACGTAATTACGACGCGAACAAATGCATGTTGCTCACCGTTGCCTGGAGTTAGTCAGACTATTTTTGTATTCTCAAATATTGTTTATTAGATATGTTTAGGTAACTAACTATTGAAGCAACAAAGATGGATAACAAATTTCAATGATGAAGTTGTAGATCGGTTTGCACAACGTCCAAATATATAGTTTCGAACCTAGTATCTGGTAAGTATTAGTGTTTTTGATAATAGCAAATTCGCGTGAAATAAAAAAAAAACCACGTGACAAATCCGCTCGCGCGTCAGTGCGCGCAATAAGTCTATTGCTCCCTAACGGTCCGCGTACGAGAACCATAGCATTAGAATAGCATTAGACCTATTGTGTTGTCTCGGCAGGGCCGCAACGATAGTGGTGGCTTTACGATACTCCCTAACGTTCCGCGTATATATATATATATATATATATATATATATATATATATATATATATATATATATATATATATATATATATATATATATATATATATATATGTGCAGGTAATATGACAGTTGTGACAGAACTGGACTGAACAAAACACAAAGATTGCTTAGCATTAGTTTTGCTCCGGGCCGAGTTTAGGCGCGCATTAGGGACATGAACATTGAGCCCTTTCTTCGCACTACTAAGGCGTCTAGTGCGAGCAAAAATATAGCGATAGATGAATGAGCCACGCAGTGCCAACTGGTTTGGCGCGGGCTGGTCGTACGCAGCAAGAGAGCGTGCTCTACTCAGGACATCGCAGTACGGAACCTGCCTGTTGAAGGTCTCCCCCCTCCCTCCCCTCCTCTTGCTGATAAAAGCCATGCTGTTTGTGATGCTCGTTATGTCGGGCTTTACGCGTTAACGTTAAAAGTGGGTGCTTGCACTGTAAACACATGCTTGATGGCACACGCATGGTGTGAGCGCATGTGTAGTGCCAGCGTGTAAATGCAATGTCGTATGCAACGACCACTCTACCAGATATTATCGACATGATATAAAGAGAAACCAGCAACACGCGTTGAAGCACTCCACCATTTAGCTGGCATTTATTTTTCTTGCTATTTTCTTTGTTCCCTTGAAAACTGGAGGGGACGATGTTATACTGCTGTGCCTGCCACCTCCCTCCTATCTCTAAACCGAGTCACACACAGGTGCGCGATTTATCTGTGCGGAAAGAAGCGCGTTAATGCGCAAATATATCTGTTCGTGACCCTACGAATGCTGCTGGCGCCGTCGATTTCTTCTTCGCAGCGTAAAGTGATACACCATCGCAGTGTGTGGGCGCACGCCGACGATTTCGACAGGCCATGCCTGCGCACAAAGCCTGGTTGCCTACTTCCTGGGCGGCGACGGTGACTATTGCGTTGGGCGCACCAAGCCCCATGTTTGTCAGGTCACACAGCATGGGCCGCCCTTAGATATTCAAAAGCGATCTAGAATGCAGGTGAGATTCGGAACAATCGAACAGCAGCAAAAGGAAGCAGACCGACACGTTACACCGCCCGTCGTTCTCCCATAGGCTATAAGTCCCCCTGCACTCAACAGGGCGCGACGTCGGTTTGCTGGCCAGCAGTCAGACGTGCGCTGCCGGTGCATATAACGGCCCGGAATGCGCACACTGCTTCCAAAGCTCGCCTGCAATGCTGTCCGCGCTGCGGTGCCGACGTATATTCACTGCGGTGCCGAGTATGTTCACGCCGTGTACCTGATGTATGGTTTTGTTGAAGACTAGTCCTTCTCAGGTGTGCTGAATAGCAAGGCTGCTGCTCGGGACTTGTCGGTGTAAAACGAACGCGGCCTCTGAAATGAGGCGATAAGGCACGCGTTTAGATTAAGGGCGCGACTCCATCTCGTGGCCCGCGGCGATCACTGAACCACTCCCTTCCACAGAATATGGAGGCAGCGATAAGGCCCGAGGAACGGTGCGAGGAAGCGCAGATCCGGGAGACTGCGGCAGTCTGTAGCGAGCTCAGACGTAAGCCGTCTGGAATGTGTGGCTTCGGCTCGCACTACAGCTACATCACTCCGGCAATCTAGGCAAGGAGGGTACGGGGTCTCTACACGTGTTGTACCGGTATACACTGTTTGCGTTGTCAGTGACGTGGGCGAACTTAAATACTGCCTTTTTACGAGCGGTCAAAGCTGTAAAACGGTTCAAAAACATCACTACGCCATTGCGTAACCATAGTAATGGTAGCACACCGCTACATGGCTTCGAGCTGGCCCATTAACTAGAGTTGGCGCAATGGTATTATAAAGCACTGTCAGAGAAGCCTTCTTTGAATACACTGTCCCAATGTGGGATTTCTCGGAAGATGTAGCGATATTGGTACCTTGCAAGCTGTTTCACAGACGTGCTCTCTGGACTTATAGGGGCGTTCTTCGAGAATTCAGCATGGGCGTTCTTCAAGAGCACTGACGCGCAGAAAGGACGTCAAGGTCTATTGTGTTCTTCACTTAAGATGAAAAATGTAGTATTGGGCAACACGTACAGTGTAGAGAAGCACAGCTTTGAGTAAACGCCCTCAAAAGTGTTTACCAGTATAACAAACCACATTTCACTTGGTGTATCTGAGAAGCCAGAAACATTGCGGCAGAGTAACAGGGTGGCTTCTGCGAACAGTGCGACGCGATCAGGAATGAACTATAAGAAACATTTAATATGTGTAGTGAATTGACCACGTGTGTCGTATCTTGTAATCAGCTACGGTGGTTTCGAGCCCAAATGGAATCCAGGGCACCGGAATCACTGGTCTTACGCATATGATCACTTTTGCAGGCTATTTACCGGCTTCGGTGCGTGCACAGGCGTTGCGTTGGTACTGTTGCGTTGGTACTGTAAGTCAGTGAGCTTCCCTAATCGCCACCGCAGATTCCATGACTTAAAACTTGCGCCGAGTGCACGAGTTAAGCGAGTGCCGAAGGCCTCGGCACGCGCTTTTCTCTTGAACATCAGCGTTACTAGCTAAAAGTGTATTGGCTTCTACGGAAAATAGAAATAAATCCGAAAACAGAAACGCTCGCTCCCAAAGAGAACGCCCGCAACGAGAACGCTTCCCGTTATCCCTGAAGAGTTCAACTCTTCCGTACTAACGCGCTTACAATTAGTGTATGAACGGCTCGGCCGCACTCACATTGGAAGGCCCATCGCTTGAGCTGTCGTATACCGAAGACCACCTTGAGCAGGGCGTCGCGGCAGTCGGGAGACACCTCCAGCTCGGAGCTGCGCCGTATCACTGTCGGTAGCACCTTCCTGATCACGCTATCCACCAGGTCCTGTAGGTTGAGTTCGAACTTGGACCACTGCTCCAGTATCCGCTCGTTCCTCGTCTTGTTGGGCGGCGTGGGTGTCGTCGTGCTACCGTCCTCCGTGGTGGCGGCAGCTCTTTCTCTGATCTGACCGATCACATCGCCAATGGAAGGTTCTGCAGCCACGCTGTGGGCCATGAACGTGGCCGCCAAGAGTAGTAGGAGCATCGATGGCATCTGGACGACTCGGAGCAATCCGGGCGCCCGGAGGAGGCTGGAATGAGGCGCGCGGCGCTGAGCTACTGTGGCGTTGGTGCGCATCGTGCCGCTGGTGTCCTTCTTCTGGTCTGGGCGCCGCACCGTAGACCTGTTTTTAAGGAGTGCGGCCGGCGCCGCCGCCGCTTTCGCTGAGAGGGAGCGCGCGAGCGGCGCACGGATCCGTGCTCTGGATTGAACGGGGTGCTCTTCCGTAAAGTTGGCTCTGCTCTTGAGCAACAAGGCTCCACGTGAAAGCGCACCCTAAGGGCACAAGTTGAGGAACTGTGCGCTTAGCTCCCACTTCAATCGTGGATTATGATAGACCGCCATACTGAACTAGCACCAGCATCGCTTCGGTGTCCCAACTTCTTTTTCTAGCTCTTCGTATTACATTGTGTTTCGTATTTCTTCAGGACGTGTTAAACTTGGGAACACTGGAAATCAAGAAAATTTTTGCGAGCACTTAATGATACATCTATCTCAATAGCATCGTATAACCTCCTTGAATTCTGTTTTTGTTCTTTGTGCTTTTTTGCGGCTGGGAAATTCTTGTTGTTGCTTGAAGCCCCTCTTTGTCATTTGTGCAACCACTGTTATTCGTTCCAATGTTATTACTTGCTTTGTATTTTTATTAGTTATTAGTTATTAGTTGCTCTGTAGTTGCTTTGCTTTGTAGTTCCTTTGTATTGTGACAGAAGTATCACCCACTAGCATTCTTTCCTATGTACCCCCTTACTCTATGCTCCGTAATAGAGCCTGTAAGGTATTTTTAAATAAATAAATAAATAAACAATGACTCAGAATAATTCGGTGTCTTTTCAAAGGCGTAGCCAGAAAATATTTTCAAGGAGGTGGGAGGGGGTGGGGCTCGCACCGACCCGACTAGGGGGGGGGGGGACACAGACATCAGCCTTTTGTGACGTGACTATAGGTGGTAGCTTGAGCAGATTGTATACATGTACATCAAAGTCATGAGACTACCCTCTTACCAAGCGTGTGCTTGTGAAGACAGTAAGAAAAAGTAAAGTAATCACAGTAAACTATGTAAATGACACGTACAGCGACTGTTTGAAGCAACGGCCTCTCGTCGCACCTTTGAATCGACTAGTCTTCGAAAACGTATCATTCTGATGACACGCCCGATCAGAGAAGACGTCTTTAATCGTTAATCTCTTTTAAGCGTACATGAAGTAGTCGGGGCGAAGTGCATTTCACAAGTTAAGGACGACTCCGCTTACAACGAGGAATGAGGCTTACACGCAGTGTGTTTTCGCACATTCATAATTACGTTTTGGTTTTTCTTACTTTGGTGAGCAAATAATTTCTTACTCTCGATATATGTGACTTCATGCATATAAGCAAGCAGCCCTGACAGTAATGATAGTAAAATGTTTTTGTTACTTTACTGCGTGCTTCCAAGCATGCTTGCGATACGCAATAAGTAACTATTTTTGTAAGTTATGCTGCAAGTTTGCAACATGATTTCGCAAGCATTATTTTTTAGGCAGACTTTCTCGCAAGCTTGGTTGGCATTACAGTTGCACTGTAATTTTTGATAGCAATGAAGTATTCTAATCGCAGAGGCTTCATCGTGCAATCTGCCAGGGTAAGGTAGACATTTTTGAGAAATGTTTACTTGGTCTGAATCGAAAATGCAACTGGGACCAGACTCTACCTTATATAGAAATGACTTGCTCACTGCGTATATGCGCTAAAAACCTTAATACGCGCAAAAACACGGATTGATCTCGTTTTTTTTTGTTTTGTTTCGTAGATTTCGTCACTCTGCTCTCTGAAACGATGGAGTTGCGGCAAGGTGTCTTTCGTCGTAAGCACCGGCGTAGCTTAGTGGTAGAATACTGGGCTGGTACCCAGCATAAGGTGTCTTTGGTTGTTTACAAGCACGCAGCCATCATTTTTTTCTTGACATGACACCAACAGGTTCTGAGCTGTACAGGATATCTCATCGCGCAGCACAGACATGCCATGTATACACTGCTCTAACTAGTACGTGCAATCATGTTTTTCATGTTTGCAGCACCTAAGCCGGCGCGAACAGGAGCAGCCTCATATCACACATAATCTCGAGCGATCGGTTTATTAGTGATGAAAGAATGAACTCCAGTCTTCTTCAAAGCACAGCGCCATAATCAATTTCTCAGAACGTGTGAACTCCGAAGAGAACTGCCAGCGCGTACAACACGAACTTACATACGCTCTACTGTGCACCTTTCATGCCTGTCGGTTGTCTGATTCAGACATTCTGATGCGAGTGGCTGAACACTTCATTGCTGGCATCAACAGCTTCGCGTTCATTCACGTTTGCGGTATGGCATCAGTACGCAACAGAACCTATCAGCTTATTGTAGGGGAGCAATCATAAACACGAGACGTTTCGCGCGCAGGGTAAGGTACTGGGCAAGCGCGACATAACCGGCACCTGAAGGGAAGCGGACGAAATGTATACCAAGGAATCTTTCCGCCAGGGGAGAAATGAGCGCTAGCTTTTAAGACAGAACTTTACCAGCCGACATGTATTGTCACTAAAGTACTTGTTTATCGCATTCAGTGTCACTGCCCGAACATTACTGAGCGTGTTGCTTCCTAGCAATACCAAGTCACCCCCTTGAAATACGCTGCCTGCACGTATTGCTGGGTAGTTAGTGTTCCGTGCCAATCAGCGCTCTTCTATGACTCTCGACGGCCGAAAAGCCATAAGGTATCACTCGATGATTATTTCTCGAAAGGGGACTCTTGCCCCAGTGCACACTCGACAAATGGCGAAAACGCTACAGCAGCCGAAGAAACGGTTCCCAGCTGTAGTTATGCACTGCCTGAAAACGACTCACGTGCCATAAAAACTGATGAAAACCGATCGGAGTGCAATGCATGAACGCAAAGCGTGATTCCTGATTACAACATTGGTCTATACGTGTTTAAGCCTAAACGCCAGTAGTTGCAGGACGACGAGCCTTACGATATTTGTTAACGACGGCATAGAAACGAGGCGCTAACTACATCTTCCTATCCGTTAGTAAGCGCTAACTGAAATTCCAACCTCTATGAGTAGAAATGTTTTTCTGGCTGGTGTATTCCAAATATCAAGAGGGAGCTTTCTGCATTACATGTGCGCCTTGTGGAGAAGAAAGTTCAGGTAAGGGGACTTGCCAAGGTTTTGCTGCCTTGGTCCTCTTTTCGTTTACGCGTTGGAAGAACGCGCTCGAAAATTTCAGGAGCCACAACGAGTGTGACTATAAAATACCGTTATTCTATGGACGAGTCAATCTTCGTGTCCATAAAAAAAGCTAATCAACATTTGTCCACCGTATTATGTGTCTCTTCGCTACTTGAAATATTGATTTCACAGGCATTATTTCGTTTGTTGTAAAAAATTGGGGTTGTTACTATGTATATTGTTCGTAATTTCACATGATAGCATGTCCACCCATGTTTCGTCATTCTGTGCATCTCTGGTTGTCCGTTATGTCACTAGTTGCAAAAATCGCTCAGTGTGCCCTTCTAGCCATGTCAATGCAAAGGGACGAACAGATGAAGCGAATCAATATATATACTTTTTAATTGTCACATATTCCTTCAGCTTTGTGTAGCCTATTTTTGCGCGGTGTGCCACACTTCTCAGCAATAAAACTTGTGCTCTCGTTAGCTGCCCACACTGCATTTTTTAACACGCTGCTTTAGTTTTATAACTACCAGATCACGGGATATAATTTCAGCTGCGGCAGCTGCATTTTCGATAGAGGCGAAAACGCTGTAGGCTCATGTGCTGAGATTTGGGTGCACGTTAAAGATCCATAGGTGGTCGAAATAGCCGGACCACTTTAATACGGCATTTCTCACAATCATGTGGTGCTTTTGCGACCTTAAACTCTACATATCAATCAATCAATCAATCAATCAATCAATCAATCAATCAGGTTTATGACCACGATATTTTTATTTATCAGCCTATGTTACATGATGGGTATGTTAGTAGGCCTTGCTAAGGTTATGATTGGTCTGCATGTTTGCCTGCGTTGCACCTTCGTCATTAGACACTGCGGAGTGCCTTTAGCTGTTAGGGCTAGTAAAGACATGTATCAATATATTGTACACTCGCATACAAGCGAAGTTCGGTGGATAAGCTAAACGTTGTGCCGTGTGTGTGTGTGTTTAGATATTAGTAGAATGTGCGAAGGTTCAATGGAAGTGTTATTCTCTGCCTTGAGTATATCTTAGCACATGTACGAAGAGTCGCACTGTAATATGATTGAACGTGGTCTATCCAACCATGAAACTGTGTCTTGCTTTTACCATTAAAACGAATCTCTGCCTAGAGATAATAATTGTAGTGATTGACTCCGGCAAGACCTGTTCCGGTGGGCACACGTGTGACCAATACTAGAGCATGAACCACGTCGTCGAGCCAGCTGACAACACTCGCTGCCGAGATTTCAGCCCAAAATCTCGCCGGGTGCAAACCCTTGGCAAATACCGCAACACGCTTTCCCGCGTGCAGACATTAATCACTGTAAAAACGTCCAGTAATAATATTGTGATAGTAGCACCGCATAGTTTCTGAATCAAGTCAGCGTGAAATTAAGAAAAAAAGGTCAATAAGTGGCGGGGGGAAATGAACCCCCCTACCCCCCTCGTCCTAGCTACGCCACTGTATCGTTTTGTTTGCGCAAAAAACTGGCCATCTCCCACGTTTTAGTAAAAAAAAATTTTCAAGAGAATATTCCCATTTTAAATATTAAAGCGTTAATAACCACTGTGTCACATCTTCAGTTTTAAAATTGAAGATGCAACTGTAGGGTTACTTGGGTGCATATAATATAATGATATTCTTTATTTTAAACTTTTCCTCATTTGTTAATTGTTTTCAATGATGTAGTTATGAAAGTATCATTGAGTCGTTTACCACGGCTGGAAAAAACAAATATGTAACTACAAGTGAGATCAATTACGTAGATGTCGTTCGGTTTGATTTAGAAGTTTCTCTGTGGCATTCAAATGGCCACTTGGTCTTACGCCAATGGTCACTTTTGTGGGCGAATGACTGGCTTCGGTGCGTGCAAAGGCTCTGACACCACAGACAAGGAGTTGCGTTGGCCCTGTAGGGCAGTGAGCTTCCTTAATCGTTACCATAGTTTCCTTGACTCAATGTTAAAGCTTGCGCCGAGTGGATGAGTTAAGCGACTGGCAAAAGCCTCGGTACGCGCTTTTTGAGCATCAGCGTTACGAGTTGAAAATGTATCGGCTCCTACGGAAAAGAAAAACCAATAAAAAAAATTGGCCCGAATCTCCATGTTCACTGTAAATGTCGTCGAAAGACGATAGTCTTGCGTCTGGAGAGAGTGAAAAAAATACGTTTATTTGATGTTCTGCGCAAGCAAATCGGTGAATGGTATTCTGAAGGCGCTGCGTTAGAGGGCCTCGAGCGTGTAACGGAGGCAAACAAGCGCTTCTGGGCAGGTTAAACATGAGCGCCATCTGGCAATTATCTTCGAAAACGAAGGCGTGTGCGACAGCGGCGGAAGTTGCGCGCCGGTCACGGAGGTGATAAGGTGTAGAATGCAAAGCGACGGGCAGGTGGCACCACCGTGCCGTCGTAGCAAAGCGTTGGAAACACCTTCTTGAGCACTGTCAGCGCAGTGCGTTAAACGCTACAGACCTTAAAGTTACTTGTTTGTGCCTTCTCTAGTATAAAGGCAGACATACAAAACATAGACATGTTGTTATGGCGCCTCAGATACAAGCAATATTTGCTTTTTTAATTGAGAATCGCACAACTATAAACGCTAAGCCTTGAGCAATATTGGTGGGCGCTGCGGATGGGGTTGGCCGTTTGGTGCCGTTTGAGGTATCGTTAGGGCGGGCAAACAGAAAAATGCCTATCGTCTCTAAAAACAGAAACGCTCGCAAATGGTTTGTTGATTGGTTGGTTCCTCAACATCTCGGGGCAACCCACCTAGGGAGATAGGCCATTAATGGGACGGTGCCTTGCTTTTCAAATTAATTCACTTCTTGAAAGGGAGGGTTGGATAAATTAGGTAATATAGGTAATAATTTAAAGGTGTTAGATTTCTAAACAAACAAAAACTTGAAAAGAAAATCGTAATAAACACACGCACAAAAAAGAAAAAATTCATACATAAAACGACTGAAGTTATATATTTTTAGCATTCCATTCTTTTAGATTCTGGTAAGAAATTGGCAATAGCGGTAAAAACGCTCCTGTGGCTGAAACCGAATGCGACTGCGACAAATGAAAGAATCACCGGAAGTGTCAAGTTTAAGTCCAACTTTCGTAGGGGTTCTTCTAGTAGATTTTCCCGTTAACTACCGGAAGTGTCAAGTTTAAGTCCAACTTTCGTAGGGGTTCTTCTAGTAGATTTTCCCGTTAACTTTTGAATTTTCGGCATGACAAAAAGAAGTACCCCAAAGATTCCCTCTCATTACAATAAAGCCACAAAGGCGACTGTGCCACACCCGACCTGTGAAGGTAAAAGTTCCATGAAGGGACTCGACAACGCAGCCTTGTAATTACTACTTCTTCCTTTCTCGATGAACACCACTTGTTCTTCCAAGGGGACTTTAGCTGTGGGTATTCTGATAAAAACAAAGGAGATTTTTTGAAGTTATTGGCCGTTTAGCATTTTTTAAAACGTGCTGCTGTGATATATTCCGAAGTAGGCAAAATAGGTAAAACAGGACAATCAAGTGAAGATACAGCTGGTGCATCTGCATGCTCATTGAGAGCTAAACCTCCATGGCCTGGTACCCAAACTAGTCGAACGAGTCGCACATTTCTAGGAATGATCGAGTGGAAAGTTCTTGAGGTACGCGAAAAAGTTGGTGAGCTTAAGGCAGTACAGACCGAGAGGCAGTCTGTTAGAACAATCACCGCTGATAGATCTTGGGGCACTTTACGCAATGCTAGGACTATTGCCAGTAGCTCAGCTTGGTAAATAGGGGTAAAGACGTGCAATCGAATTGAGAAAGCCCAATCTAGAGAGGATGATACGATTCCTGTGGTGCATGTAAAAATGGTTCATGCGCGACCTCGTCTTCTATCACTTTCCGCCTTGCCTAACAGGTATTTTCCTCCCCATATATTGAAGCGCTCGCGTGACTATCGCAAAAAAGAAAGAAAGTTTTACATTGATTACATTTGCTTCAAAAAACAAGCAGTATTGATTTCTTCATGATCGACATATTCTTTAGGAGGTAATTTTCTTCTTTATCATGTTATTTGTTTCAATAGATCTAGGTATTCAGGCTTACCAATCTTCGCACCTATTTTGTAAACCAGTGCCTATTATTGCTGTATCTGAAGCACATATAATCCTTCAGTGCACATGGTATGAGGGCGACTCAGCCAAGGTGGTGGCAGTGTCAGTGCCTGAATTTACGTTCACGTCGTGAACAAAACGTGTGCGAGCAATAGAACTTTTCAAAACTGCGGTCCCAAGCAGTGCCTTCCTACAGCCCTGCAGGAAACGAGGTCGGCGTTTCTCCGCCACGTGAGCTGGTCGACTGAAACCGAAAGTTTGGCAACTGAAGTATACTCAAGGGAACTACGTCCTCTAGGCCTTGCTTTACAACTTGTTTCAGCAATGTGCAATTCAATCTAGAACTGCGGACAGAAAACATGCTCTACAGCTGTTACAGAAAGGGTGTGCTTGACAAAAATGTACGCAAAAGCCTTTACACCTTCTAAAAAATAAAAAAAATATGGTGCGGCGTGGAATTATTAAACATTTCGGTCACCTTCGTAACACCTGAGAGTGGCGGATCGTGAAACAGGTGACACCGTCGCTAAGAATGGAGATGAAGGCCAAAAAAGAAGGCTTTTCTCAGTGCCTTCGAAAGCAAGCTATGGGCAGTCCTTTCCATTCTTTGCACGTGACACATCGCAAACCTTGCGAGACAAATGCGCTATGGAGGCCAGAGACCTTCATACTAGATCACATTCGCAAGGGTCAGCACGTACACCAGGACGGCTACACACGAGGTCCGACTTGCCAGGACGCCGTTAAGTGCAACCTCTAAGACTGAAGATTACAGTGAGCATCATTTGTTAGACTGTACTAAATTTGTACAGATTGAAAATGTTTGTTTGAGGAACTTAAGCTGTCCTCACGTCACAATCAATGGCATTGTGTTGCCACTTAGACAGTGGATATTCAGAGTAGAGACATCTCGACTATCACTGAAGCCGTTAAATGACCTGATAAACCTAACCACTGATTGGTAAGTTCTAGAACTCATCTCAGCGTCGCGTGTCGTTGGGTAGGAGCTACTGTTAGGTACCATGCGATGGGTGGGTCAATGGCCGCTGACTCGCGTCTTTTTTTGTCGCCTTGCCGGCGCAGTCTTATTCATCCACCAGCGCTGCATACTTAAACATCCTAGGTATCCTAAATGGCCTGAAAGCATGACCTAAAAGGGCACCATTAGGAAGCGGGGGGATAATTGTTTGCATATTTTTGAAAGCCAGATCCACCTTAAGCGAACAACAACATCTTCCCTTCTTTAACCCTAATTTTTCTGAAGGCATCGCGAAGATAAAAAAAACAAAAACAAATGGGCAGCATGCCCAACTTCTCGTGTTGAACGTCTTTCTCTTGCTCACAAGGTCTTACGTTTTCCTAGTGTTTTTGAAAAGAGCTTGGCGGCGGAAGCGTCTTTGTTTGTGAGCGTAAAATCATCGTTAGTCTTGAACGTAAATTTTAGGTATATGGAAATAAAAATTTATTAATAAAACGTTAGTGCCAGTGCGAACAGGCGTTCAAACATGCGACCACTCACTTGTGTTTAGCCGTTCGGCCAACATGCACACATCTTCTCGCATGTTAACGGCGAGCTATTTATATACACAATTTGCAAAAAGTGCGTGGCAGAAGCTTTACTAAAGCACAATGAGATGGCGCGCGTCACATTGTGGTGTTTCGTTGCGTCGCACGCCAGGTTACAGGAGGAAGAGGAGGAGGAGGAGGAGGGTGAAGGTGTCCACACTTTGGCTTAACTTACGCCATGTTTTAGGAGACCGACGAAAAGCGAAGGGAATGGGAAAGCGATTTTAACGCGGTCCGATAACGCTATCCCGTTTCACTTTTAAAAGCGAGGCTCTAGCGTCCTCTAAGGTTTTATTCCTCCGACAATGTTCGAATTCTTTCTACAAGACCGGTTGTTGCGTATCTTTTCTGTTCTCCTTCATTAACTCTTTCCTCCATAGCCAGCCAGTTGTGAGAACAGGCTAACCTCACTGTCTTTTCATCTGTTTCTTCACTCCGTCCGTTCTATGTTCCTCCATGAAACCTGGACGTTGAAGAACACACAGGCTTCCTGTGTGTCTTCACTAGGTCAACTATGGGACGTACAATGTAATTCTCAGTGCTCAAATGTTCGACCAAGAGATGATGATGTTTGGTGCTTTGTGGCGCAAGGGCCATTTGATGGCCGAAGAATGCCAGTTCATGGGACTAGAGAGACGAAGAGAAGACACCAAACCCAAAATTTAGACATTTTTGAAGTTTAATGAAGAAAAGCCGAGTGAAATTTATCTCTCAACAAATTCGCACATCCGTTACGTAGGCAGTTATTGGCAAAAAAATTTGTAGAAGAGCTTGGCTCGTTCGACTAGCTCATGAAATCAAGGCTGCTGAAGGTAACGATACCATAGGTTTAAGATAGCATGCGATACTTGAAGTTATGAATACAGAAAACTAATGTCAATGCAGTAGATACAAAATTATGCATAGGATTTCAAATACACCGTGTTTTATCAAAATGGGTACTTTTTTATTGGCTAGTTAAAGACTGCAGAGCATATTAGCAATAGAAGAGGGTGGGGTTTTAAAACAAATGCTGTTTACCCCCTCATATTACACGAGTAATCATTCTGTATTCGTTGTAAGTGGAGAGTCATTGTTGCAGGAGCTAACACTTCAAACCATTTGGCACTTCAGACTAATGTATACCGGCTGTCAGAAAAAAACCGTTATTTTTTTACTTCAAACCTAGGAAATAAATCACTTGAATCTGCATTGTATGGAAAATCCACAGCGTGGTGCGAAACATTTTTAGCACTATCAGGTCATATTATTGATTAGTCTAAATTAGCTTAATGCATAGATAAAAACTAAGAGGAGTGCTATTTTGCTAGAAGTTTGCAGTATCGGTAGTTAAGTCTATAACTTGCATTTAGCATGCCGAAGAGAGAGAAGGAATACAAGGAAGGGAACTTCACTAGATCACGTCGCATTCACAATCCTACACATGCCAAAGCTTTCTAATAAAAGTTCACGACTGATATTGTAGGCATTGCGTTTTATTACATGGGTACCTGAATACAATACGCAGTTTCTATAGTTGTAAATAGTTTAAATCTAACTTTTATTAGAGATGGGTATTAAGAAACTACGCTACTGCTGACCTCATGCGGAAACAGTGTTTCTTAAATAAAAATGTTAATATATATAGAGCGACTTTATAACTCAGTGAATGTACGCTTTATCTAATGTAACATTTGCCGATTTCTTGAGTTGTTAGATGAATATATCAAGTAGAACATCTATCAAATGAATTCACTGTATTTCGACATGACCCTTTGAAAGCTACTTGTGTTGAAAGTGGGAGGCGCAGTAACATAAAAATCGGAGGTATCTCGAGGATGCAGACATGCAGTCACCTCTATTTCCGGCTTAGAGGTGCGAACTTTTTGAGAGATAAACTTTCATCGTCTCACAACTGCTCTTTGAAAACGCCACCATGTCGAAGATACAGAACTTCAGACGCTGGTTGGATGTGCAACTGGACATGTGCCACAAGGTATATGAGTGTTCTTGGACAATAAACCTCATGCACAAGCATAAAAGTGGCGCGAGTGGCAATGAGTGAGGAAGCAGGCAACGAAAAATAGAAGCCCGGACTTCTACAGATATGTAAAGAAATAGTGAGCAAAGAAGCAGCTCAATGCCGCGAAAAAAAGGGGGGGGGGAGTAGACAGCTGTTCTAGGCCAACATCATTCAGCTACACTGAAGTAGAAGGGTTAATTTGGCAAAGAAAACTAGGCTAAGAATCGATTTGCACAAATTTATTTGCTTTACTTATTCGGAGGACAATGGTGTGGAGCTTGGAAGACTGAATATGCAGTATTCTGTACATTACTAAGCACAACTGGCGTAGCGATACCTGAACTATTCTGCGTAAATTCGCCAATGAAGCCAACATTGAAGCCAAGAAAAGTATTGATCACATTATTTGTAGTCTTTACATTCGTATTGTTACTACTAAATTGAAGTAACAAAAATTAAAGTTGACGAATAAAAGAAGCATGTGCCGGCGGTATAGGGACCGTACTTACAGACTTCAGATAGCGCTTCGCTTTGTTTTCTTCACATTTTTATCAAAGCTATTAAAGTTATATACTACGAATATTGTATCCTATATTTTCCTTCACCTAACTCTGATAGGTTCATTAGGATGTGTCAAGCACGACAAACAAGCACTTCATAGATTCCCCTTCATTCGTTCATACACAGTGAGGATTTCGATTCAGCCGTAGGTAGAATATGCGCCGGTAGATTAGTCAGTTTTCAGCTCGTAATCGGATAAGCTGCTACATGTCGCCAGCCTGAAAGAAAAGAGTGTTCCCCTTTCACTGACATGGCTAAGAGCCACGCTCGCTAACCCTCTCAAATTTAGGTACATGCACAGAATTGACCAATAACGTGCTTGAGATGGCGACCACCACTCAAGCTCAAGTGAAAAGGAGTCGCCCCGCCACGGTAGTCTAGTGGCTAAGGTACTTGGCTGCTGACCCGCCGGTCACGTGATCGAATCCCGGCTTCAGCGACTGTCTTTTTGATGGAGGTGAAAATGCTGTAGGCCTGTGTGCTCAGATTTGGGTGCACGTTAGATAAACTCAGGTAGTTGAAATTTACGAAGCTCTCCATTACGGCGTTTCTAACAATCATTTGGTAGTTTTGAAACGTTAAACTTCACATGTATATCAAAAAAAGTTGTAAAGATTCTGTCTTGTTATACGAAGGTTGCAGGTTTCTACCCCACCGACGGCAAATTGTTTTTTTTCAGAATTTGATATAATATTTTACCATTTACATTTTGATTAGTGCATTACACTTAAAGGTTACAAATAATGAGTCCTATACACGTTACTTGGCATCACTGTGTGTGCGTTGTTGGGTTCAAGTCCAGGAAACGATAGAAACCCATCTGTTCGAAAAGTTTCATGGTTAATCGTTAAAACACACAAACACAAAGACCAACACGTTTCAGCCTCGCTATGGAGACCTTGTTCACATTATTCTGCACAACGTCCCTGTAGTGGGACCGAAACGTCTTGGGTATTTGTGTGTGTGTTTTATTGATTGATCAGCACTTTGTGTCCAACAAAAGTAAACAAGCACTTCATGAATTCCCCTTCATTATTTCTGCATACGTTTGATAGAAAACTATAAAGAAATAAATATTGAAAGGGCAGGATGTGTACTCGCGGCTCGACATTTACATGAAGTTCTATCAGTTAGCTATGCACACGTTCAACTATATAAGTAACCTGGGGCCGTATTCACAAAACTCACTTATGATACAATTTTTGCGCAAGAAAAATTTGGTTGCGTACATCAACGACAAAAACGTCGTAAGAGGCCACAGTTGTCCCACCAGCCGCTGCAATAAAGCGCGCTGCGACCAACGTTTTTAGATAGTGTCCGTTCGAAAAGCCCGCTCCGGAGGCGACACCAACTCGTATCCGCTCCAAGGGGCGGCGCTGGCGTAGCGTTCAGATCGAGCCGCCGGCTGCGTTGAATTGTCTTTTTTTTTTTTTAGTTCTCTTGCTCAGACCGTGGCGGCGGGATCTTGAAGGTTAGATTTCTGTCATCGCAAATAGTATTTAACATGGTACACGGCAAACAAGAATGCTTTAGTGAATTAGCAGTTTAACATGGTAAACATGCCGACCTGCGGCGCCCCGGGCTGTCTAAGTGACTATGCCTCTGAGGAAAACACTTGCGATCGGCAGAACTTGTTCAAACCCCCCGATTACCCTGCTGTTCTGAAGGCCTGAACAGCTAGTATTCCACGAAGAGCTTTCCATATTACGGTCAAGACGTACATTTCTGACTCACAATTCGAATACGAGGACTAATCACTATCTACGAGCACATCGTAAGGGGAAACGTGAAAATTCCATGTGGTAAGGGGACACATAAGCCACCTGCTGTTCCTCAAAATTTCCGAAATATTCTTGCGCACTTGTCTAAACCAGCAGCATTAAAGCGCAAAAGGAAACCTCCGGTACTTAGAGAACCCGCGAATGTCGACGGCCGTATGTCGGGCGTTAACATGCATAAGGAGAACTGTGATGTTGACGAAGCTACTGGCATCCCCTCCGATCGTGATTTGTGTCCAGAGGTAGTAAATTGGTTCCCTGCATTACAAGACTGAACAATGTTCTATTTCTGGAATGCTGAGCTTATCCAGGGAGGTTTTCTTTTTTTTTCAAACTTGCTCTTTGTGCTGCGCTGAAAGCTTCAAAGCGAAGTCAGCCATAGGGTAGCGCTACGAAACCGAGTGGCTGATTAATTGCCCGCTCCTTATAATATTGAGCCCTGCTGCTGCTTATAAGTTGGTGTCAAAGGTGAACATACTGCCTCTGCCAACATCATCATTACTTAAACACCTAAACTATTTAGGGAATACCTAGCGAATTAGGGTTCAAAAACGTTTCACTCTGCAGCATCGGTTGTTGTGCTGTAAGAAGGCTGGTCATAAGTTAGTACACTTGACTGGTAGAACATTTTGAACGCTGTGTTTTCATTTTCCGAATGTCGTTCTTCCCTTTTTCTGGAAGAAAAAGGGAAGAACGACATTCGGAAGAATGACCATCTTTCTTAGTTTTTTTTATTAGTCGAGCGTAATTTTTGGTGAGGCTTCGCTGGTTTCGTGGTTTTCTCCTTTTTTTTTCTACTGAGCTCGCCGATTCTTCCTTGTGTTCTTGCATGGTGGGCATAAGTCTTTCCGGGACAGCCCGAAAATGCTCCTCCGCACGTCCCCGATCTTCAGGGCTGATGTTGCGGTTGAAATTGAAGAGAATAAGCTGCTATGACAGCCCGTGCATATCTTCAGGTTATCAACATAACTGAGAAAACTTGATACCATGTGCAAGCTCGTGAGTTTGAGCTGGCTTCCCAAACCACGTTCGCTGTATGTGCACGGGAGAACAAGCTTCCCTCTACAACTGAGGGCAATGTGAAGTCTTTTGTTACCACCACTCCCTTGTCGATTTCGACATCCTTGTTTTGAATAACTTTGAAGAAAAAAAGATCTTTCTGGATGAGCTCGACATTCCTGGATCGGAACTTTCTTCGGACGTGTACTGTAGGCAACGAAGTGGCAATCTCTGGACATAACTCTTGATCGGAGTGGACGCCAGTAGCTTCGTCAACGTCGCTGTACTCCATGTTAACGTCTGACACATCGTCACCAGATACCGAAACACGGCCAAGAAAACTCGTGGTTTCGGGTGTTTTCTCTCGCGCTTTAATGCCGCTGATTTAGACAAGTGTGCAGGAATATCCGGGAAAATTCCAGGAACAGTACCGGGCTTAGGTGCCAACCTACCACGGGGAATTTAGACAGCTCTTAGGCCTACTATGTGCTCGCAACAAAGGATTTGGTCCTCGGATTCAAAATGTAGGTCTTCAATGTCACCTGGAAGGCTTTCCGTGGAATATTAGCTGTCCAGGCCTTGAGAAATGCAGGGCTATTCAAAGTTTGAATAAGTGCCGCCGATCGCAAGTGTTTTCTTCGGATGCAGAGCTACTTCGAGAGCCTGGCGCGCAGGTCGGTATGTTTATTATTTTATAATTCACTGCTAATTCACTCAAACATGCTTGATCATCGTGTCATGTGTTAAATATAAATTGCGAAGACCTTTTCCAAATAAAAAGTATTTAAATACTGGCTGCATGTCATCTATTGCACTGCATTCTTTTTTTCCCTTCAATTATTTTTCCATCACTCTAGAAGCCCTTCTCCTAACTCCTCGGATAATTTTAGTTACAGTTTAAGGAGTTTGTGTATGAATTGCATCTTCACATAAAAATTATACAATTTTTGCAGCTGTGCCAGATGCGAGGCTTGCAAGCTCACTTATTAAAGTACAGCAGGAATGTGGCGCTAATTCACATAAGACTGCGTGTGTGGCCTGTCTATTATTCTTTAGCTGTTCAAAAAGAAGCACAACTGTTTCTAAATATATTCTTACACGCAATTTATACGACGTGTAATTACAACAAGCTCGTTCACCTACAATCGTCCACAACCTGAAGGCACAGATATGCCATATTTATTGCAGAGGGCAAGGCAGAATTTCCGTTGGGGGGAAGGGGCATTACAAACAATAGCGGAAAATAGGTGAGGGGGGAGGAGAACAGTGCAGGCCCAGTGTGCCACGTGCTGGCCGCACCACTCAGCCTTTGCAGCAAAGAAGTAATCATACATTCCTTAGATACAGGCGCGGACCTTATTTGTCACTAAGTAGTATTCATTCGACCTTCATTTAGCTACTTTAGCTAAAATCCGCGTATTTGGAAACAAATTTCCCGCTGTTTCGATGCAGAGGTAGCAGACGACGCTCCTTCACCAATTTCAAAGCGACAGCAGCGCCGCCGCTCCGCGGGATACGGGAGAGGGCCGCTCCTCTCCACTGCGACTGCACGCGCTTACCCAACTGACAGTATCTAAAAACATTGGCTACGGCTGCCCGGGAACATGTCAGCGATGGTGATGCAGTTGCTATATTTCCTTACGTCACCGAAAAATGCTCGTAAGTGGACTCACGAAGCAAAATTTTGCGTAAAAACAGCGTGGCTAGGAGAAAATCCTAACAGTGGTCCACACCACTCTTAGGAACCATGGGGCTACTTAGAACCTGCTGCCACGGCGGTATACTTCGCGACCCTGGCTGGTTTTGAGTTATTTTACGCCAATGTATGTCACGGCTGGATCGACAAATTCTATTGCATAAATTTCTAAAGGCTCCAGTGACAACCCATGCTGAGGATTTTTAATTATTCCAAACTTCTACAACACAGCTAATTCCATTTTTTATATCAAAGAAAAGCAAAACGCATCAAAAGTGGCGACATGATCCCCATCTCTTGTAAAATAACAACGTATACAGGTTTTACGTGCTTCGCTAATCTCTGCTTGGTGTCTGCAGTGGTTCAACTTGCTTGCTTCGCATAGTTTGGCTAGCTGCATAGTTGCCACATTGTCGGGATCTGAGGGGGCCGCGTGCACTGCAATCTGTTTGTTTGTTAAAAATTCTAAAATACCTGTCACTTTTACGGATCTTGAATACCTTATGGTTTACATGTGGCTTTAATTTGCGAATCATTTCTTTTCGTGGTTCAGGAACCATTAATCTATCTATCTATCTATCTATCTATCTATCTATCTATCTATCTATCTATCTATCTATCTATCTATCTATCTATCTATCTATCTCTTACACCCGAATGGTCACGTGATGAACTAATTACCTTAGGTTAAACCAAAATGAGTACGGGATTAGTAAGATCATGAGATCACGAGAGAGGCCTTTGCCTAGCAGTGGGAGTAGTCAGGTTGATAGTGATGATGATGATGATGAACCACTCCCCCCCCCTATTTTGCGACGCATATACTTGAGTTCTCCCCCATATAAAATGCAAGTGGGAATAATTTTTTCAACTTTATTTAAAGTCGGAGTGCAAATTTCTGGCATTTTCTTTCACATTATTAGGGTATTATACTTCACAGTCTTTCTTTGAAATGCAAAAACAACGAGAAGATGGGTGAACCAGCTGACTCCAATATTACTTGAAATAATCGATGTAAAATTATTTCCAAAAAGTGTAACACGTGTAAATAACTGCAAATATACACAGAAGAAGTTAAAGAAGTGACCCGGAAAGAAATTCTCGGAACACTCTTTAGACGTTATCTTTTGTGCTGCAGGTATCTTCGTAATAACCGAGGATTGGATAGTGCTTCGTTTATGCTGAAGGCATATTTGGTTGAAACGGGCCGGGTCGGGCTGGGCCAAAACCTTTCGGGCCCGGGCAGGGTAGGGACAGTATTTAAAAACCCCGGGCCGGGCTTGGGCGGCCGACGAGCACATGGATTTTTCGGGCCGGACCCGGGCCAAAAAAAAACAAAAAATCTGCCCGTGTAGTGCTCTATTTTTAGGTGTGCTTGCTCTCTGTGTTTGTTTTTTGTGTTCTGCCGGCACTTCTTATTACGTAAATCAGCTATACTCAAGCGAGGACGTGTGGCATCGTATTGTGGAGCCTTTGCCAGGTATACGTATCAAATTTCTCCGGTCAGTGCTTCGTTATCACCGAGAACGTGATAAAGATGCCCTGCTACGTTTTTCGTAACAGGTGGACGATAAGTGAAGTTTGTTGACGTAGCGAACCTGTTTGTGTGTATCGTTTCAACAGGATCAGGGCAAAATTTGTGCGAAGTTAAGTGTAGGCGAGCTTTTTCTTTTGATTGAAGCGTGGTTCAGTGTGTATGTGTGCACAGCGGGAATTCGGCGGCCGATTTGAGCAGAGTTGTGGCGGCGCCCCCCTTTGTAGACAGTGGTGTTGGAAGGGGGCCTTGCTTGCTATGGAATCTTTTTTGGTTAAATAATTCTTGGGCGAATACAGAGTTTGTTAGTTCTAAGCGTTGATCATGTCTATGGCACGTATGTTTGGATCTGTTAGTTTGTTGTTATTGTTTTTTTGCACGCCTGTTCATAACGTGTGCTATAGAAGTGAACTTGTCGAAGACAGTTTCATATGCTGTACACCCTTTTTTTTATTTGCTATCACGAATTCTGGTGGGTAGCAGAACATATGCAGGTGTATGGATCCGTGCCCGTACGCATCTTTTGAACTACCGTGTTACTCGAGTTGAGTATTCGCGTGCAGCATGTTGCTTCGTCTTAGATAGGGCTTGCGAAGCTTGCACTTACGCTTAGGTAGTCATGCTGCCCGTTTAGTCCAATCCGAGCTTACAGCATACAACCGCAACATAGGTTCCCGATTCGGCTGCAACTCGTAAATTCTGAGCCGTTCGTTAAACTTGAACTGTATTTTCGAACAAATTTTTTATGGCTAATTTTGGCCGAATCGCTGTATCTTAACTGTGTGAGCCCTCATTCAATCATTGACCCATGCGGCTGAGCACATTTGATTTTATTCATCTTGTTTTCAGTATGCTTGGATTTCGCTATTTTGTTTTTTTTATTAATGTGTGCGCCTCGCCCAATCTTGGTGTTCAAACTTTGCTAAACACTTTTGCATGTGCAAGCATTAAGAACGGTTTAAACCATCACCTACAATGAAATTTTCTAATAGATGACAAGCTTACCCCCATCTGGTCAGGAACAGACAGGGAAACAATTAAAAACCACACACTCACACAATGCACAATGTTTGTCACTTGTCAGGAAGGCCCCTGTATGGAGGCCACAACGTCGTGCTTTTATTTGCTTTCAATCGTGGCCAGCGTGTTGTTTTAATTGCTTTCACATCAGATGAAAAGCCTAAGTAAATTATCTAGGCATGCGCTACTGTTGTATAAGGAATCTCTGGTGTTTGCAGAAATGAATATTTTATTTATCGCTCAAAACTCACGATAATGTTATACATCACAAAATGCATGCATAAGGCATGCACGTGTTGCTGTTAAAATTTAAATTGGACATTGTATTTATCTGAGAATCAGGAATGTAGACTGAATGTTCCTAAGTTGTTTGCATTAAAGCAATTCCACAACTTCGGAAATCAGTCTCATATAATGTATGTTTTGTATTGCTAAATCACGGCCAACAGCTGCCAGAATTCTGGTTACCGGAGATTGTTGCAGGAGCTGCCATGCTATGTTGGAATGGTATGCAGGTAAGCATAGATGTCTTGCATGTTTTAGCATTTCCACTTTTTTCATACATTTATAACAATGCCTGCGATATGAGGTATGTGAGGGTTGAGTGAGGGATATATCCTATTTACCAACAAGAATTATTCAAACTAATGGCCATAATTTACCAGAAAACAATATTATTTTAGTGAAACCAATTTCTGATAATATAGGTATAATCATCTAAATGTAAGGAGCCGGAAGAAAGGCACATTAGCTGTATTCAAAATAAAATACATAATTTAATTTTATATGTTACTTGCAATAGATACTTGATGAAAGTGCATACCGTCATGTATGTGCGGTCGTATCACTGAATTGGCATGTATACGCACTATGCAGGAGCGCTATTCAAGCATATTTGTGGCATACCTATAATATAGAAATTACGTAATTTTTTTATAGTTGCAGCTGTGTTCGCCAAGAACATTGAAGAAGTTTTCGTGTAACATGTCAGGTTTTGTACAGCCTGCTCTTTCAAGCCACCTTGTACCTGATCATTTAAAAAAAATGCCAAATAAAGCTTTATTAACAGACACAATTCACTAAATTGTTTACGTTTCCTTCGTTGCCTATACATGCTGGTCGTACGAAGAGTGTGGAAGACGTCCGGACTAGCCTGTCATCAATGCTGGCTCGTGGAAAACTTGGCGGCTGGTGGAAAGCAGCTGCACATGGTTTTAACTTTCTGTGGAAAGGGTACTGCACAAAATCACCAAGTAGGTGTATTCAAGGAGCACGCATGTTCAGGGTGTGCGAAAGCAACCCCTTTTTTTACTTGAAAAAGGAGTCAGTGCTGTAAGTTATGTGTGTAAAAGCCATCATTGCAGGTAGCGAAGTATCCAGTGGACGCAATGTGAGACAATAACATTGTCAGTGATGCCGTTGAGTAAGATTATTCATTGAACCTATTAGTGACCGCAGCAGGCGGTCACGTATGCGTTGAATATTTTAGCCAGTCGCATTTCTACATAACTTCACTTGTAAGAATTCTAGCATGCTTGTGCTCACATATCCTGCTGGAAAGTTTAGTTGAGGCTTGCATCATTATGTGTACAGAACAGTGACAACTAGGACAGACTCCCTGATGTGATTGATGCATTTATTCTGACCATAAGTTGAAGGCATGGGTGAACATTAAATTAATGGTTACCCTTTTACTTTTGGAGGGCGATAACAAGAACTGGCTGCCCGTTCCACCAGGGAGTAATATTTTGCTGATAATCACTGCCTTGCATGCGTAATCATGAAAAGCAAAATTAAACTTTGGAACGGGACTTCTAGGACCATAAACACGCTGAAAGAATTTTTCCAGGTAAGACTGTGAGAAACACGACTGCCTTCAACATTTCAATGCAGGCATACCCGCTTCTTTCAGCTACTAAAATTTAATTGTTCTTAGTTAATTGGGCAACTGACAGCACTATTTTGTTTCTTTGTGTCTACTTGGACACAACTTATCTGGCAAAGTGTTTTTTTTTTGCTCTTGGAGCTGAATTTGAGTTCAGCTACAAAGCACATTTCTGAATGTGTCAGTGCTGCTTACTAAGCTTCCTAATGCATATTTAGTTTTTTTCAAGATCTACTTAGTGAGTTGCCCTCAAGACTCGCATGTCATGTTTTAAATTATGCCCTATGTGCAATAAGCCATTTAAAAAAAAACTTTTTTGTGTTGTGATAAAAAAGTAGCACATTAACATTTTTTTGTCACTGTAACCTTCACTGAACATTTTATTTTATTAAGCAACCTTAGTTATTTCACTGTCTTTGGGAAGCTCATTTCATAAGTGCATCAAGTGATCTCCTGCTGTCGTACTTCATTATGCCTATTTTTGGCAATACCTAACAATATGTGATGTTTCACAGTGACACAAACACGTGTTGAACATTGTTTATGATAACTGATAAAAGGCATTTTATAATATTGTAACTCCAGTCCATGGATTGGGGGGGGGGGTTGAATGGGGAATTTTTCAACTACATAGTAATATCGGCTTGTTTTATTTTTTTCAAGTGTAATAAGATTATTTCTGAGTGTGTGTTAGAACCACGCTATGATTATCAGTAGAGACCAGAACTTTAGGCACAAAAAGAATGTTTTAGGCGCCTATAATAGGCCCTAAATCTGCCAATTAGGCCTAAATAGGCTTTCAAAACTATTGTTTGGGCCAATATAGGCACAATTTTAAATACTTCAGTAGCATGCTCAAGACAAATGTTCAACTTCTGGCAAATATTCAACTTCAGGAAAAATCGGGGCTTTAGATAGGCTACACTTATATTTTTCATGAAAACAAATAGCAAGAAGCACAATCATTTGAACAGATTTGTGTGAAAGCTGAATCAATTTGACAATGTGGGAAAGGCTATTAAAACAGTGACAAACCGGCATCATCGCAAAGTTTTCGGCCTTTAATTGTGCTTGCTTTCAGCCAGTATTTGTTTTTCTGCGAAAAAGAACGCTCGACGTCTACTGAAGTTAGTTAAGCGTACTTGTGGCCTAGCACTTTCAATGCTTGAATTGCTTCCAGAATATTCAAATCAGCACCACTCGAAACTTTAGACATTTGCTCTAGCACATACAATCTAGGATTCTTTGCAATGCCAATGAAAGCTTTGAGGCAACCCTGTCAGCGACGGGTCTATTGGGGAAGAGGCGAACCTTTCCTGCATATACGCAAAAAAAAGGGTGTCCTTAAGCTTTCCCTTGAAGCGTTGAACGCGATAGCAATACTGTCTCTAATGCATACTTCCACCTTGCAAGCCTTTATTGCATAAGTTACTCGAAAAGTTTAAATTGTGGATTATTATACAGTTTAATCGATAAAGTTGAATGTGGCTTGTGTCAATGAAGCTTTCACATATGGCTGCATTCAGTGTAATATGTGCATGCGAGTTCATAGATGTGGATATAGAAATAACAACATGAATCTGTGTGCCCATGGAATTACCGTGGAATTGCGCAGAATCAGGGGTTATTTAAATAAATTCTTAGTTGCGTAACCAATTTTGGAAGCTTTATGCCTATGCGTGCTTCTGAGTGCACATCAAACTTGAAATATTGTTGACCTTTCCAATTTCTGCTCGTTGGCTTCTCACATGGACCATTTCTCGATCGATGAAGTAGCGCTGTAATCCTCTGGTCAATCTACTGCTCCATTGCCTGAGAAGATCATTTTACGGCTTCTCTTTATTCCGCATTGCTCGGCAGACTTCCGACAGCTGCCGTTATGAAAAACATAAGTGCTAACAAAACTTATGTGTAGGCTGTAGTCGGCAGTGCTAGGCTAGCTTAGTTTCGGCTGATCAGCGTACGTTCTAGATACACTGTACGCTAGCCTCCCAAACACAACCGCCGAGCTGCACTACTGTCGAACCTAGCGACGGGGATCTTCAAGGGGCAGTGGATACACTAGCGTTAGCCTCTCCTCGCTTCGCTACAGTACACTCTATCCACGCTCAAGCAACCATGCTGCACTTCTCTCGAATCAAGCGACGGGAATCCTTTCGGGGGGGCCTGCTAGCCTATAAGGTCTAGCCTCACTCTTCCTCGCTGGGGTACAAGACCCGCTCACGTAAAAGCGCGTTTAAAGTGCGATGTTGTCGGAGCATTGGCAAACATCACATGCGTCGGAGCGCATTGGCTAATCTAGATATACCTTGGCTGTGGCAGTGCGTCGAACTATGTATCTGTTTTCGCCGATAGAACACAATGTATGTGCGCGTTGACCCTACGTCAAACCATAATTGCACCTTACCAGTAGCAAAAAACATCAACAAAAAAAAAAAACTAGCGCTGTATGCAGGTGTTGTCGCAAATATGGCCCCATCAAATAATTTCTTCTTGTTTTCCTCCATATAAAAAGCTCATTTAGGCAAAACGTTTACTCGACGAACGTGAAGAAGCATTTTAGGCACTGAAAAGCTCATATAGGCACGAAGCTAAAAACAGGCACTTGTAGGCACAATAAATATGAGATTAAAATGTTTCCCGTCCCTTAGTTTGTGTTTATATGTGAAAGAAGCTCAAAACACACTCCAGAAAAAATAGGCATTTTGCCTATAGTTCCGGTCTTTAATTACGAGGACTCCATAGTGAAGGGCTTCAGAAATTTTTACCACCTGGGGTTCTTTAAAATACTACATGTCTAAGCAGACAGGTCCCAACCATTTCTTCTTTGATCGAAATTGCTGCCACAGACAGAGTGTGATTCTGCGGCCTTCATTTCAGCAGTCAAGGGTACGTAAAGGGTATACTGGTTGTGGGCTGTAGTCTTGCTTCCAATGATACATGTTAAGTAGATCAGTTTGGTGCCAACCAGGCATCTCTGCTAGTGCTCTGATGTTGTGTTTGTCACATTCCTAATTTACTGCAATACTACATTATTTTAGCAGCCACGCGTTTTTCAGCAGCTCTAGGTACTGAGTGTGTGCTGATATTGTTTATCACATTCCTAATTTTTCTCAATATTTAATGACTGTCGCATGTATTCTGAGTTAGTTGTGAAGTTATGATTGTTCCTTCTCTCATAGTCTGTAAGGTTCCTTACATTTGTAATTAGCCTGTAAAGCCCTACAAGTCACTGTAATACACTTTGCACATTGTACGTGAAATGACTAATTTTGGTGTGCAGAGCCTGTCCAAGTAGCCCATAGTGTTTTGAATGCCTTGAAAATTGGTTTGTGATCAGAAGTTACTTTTGTGAAGAGTGTGTTTTTAAAAAAATGAATGTAGTCTCTATTACTTAAAAAGTTGCTGAAAAATTAAAGCCTTTAAATTGTGAATGATTTGCTGAAGCTTCTTGAAGTTAAGGCTGATTTTTTATTCTTATCTATCTTGAGCCACCGACAAACGTACATTGCCTGCTTGATTATTGTTTGTAAATGTTCTAAACTGTAGTATAAACAATAATAAATTAATAAGTTTACAAAGCTTCATATACATGTTTATGTACATTTCAATTACAGCAGCCGTATTATACCGCACCATGCAAATAGTGCAACGGGCTCAACTTCTGGTCTGCATAAAAGATGGCTACTTACAGGGCCCATCCAGGACAGAGACTTTGAGGCAACATAAAAGCGGCGGCCAAATCGCGACTTTTTGGGAGACATACAGGATGGTCACAGATGGGAAACGTATAGGATGACGCCTTGAGGCAACATAAAAAAGGCGGCCAAATTGCGACAGTTGGGAAACATACAGGTTGCGTCCTCAAGTTGCCTCGGGGAACCATACAGTACACTTACAGGACGTTGCCATTTGCATAAGGATTCCGTACGATTGTGCGCGCGCACGTGGGCAAGTCATTGCTTGCAAGCCCTGTTACTACCGAGTGCGGCATGCTCAAATCAGGCAATAACTAATACAATCGCCGTGACGACTGATTTTAAGCTTGTATTGTGATTTCTCAAGGAAAGAGAAAGTAATTGATTGATTGATAAGGGGGTTTAATGTCCCAAAACCACCATATGATTAAGAGAGACGCCGTAGTGGAGGGCGCCGGAAATTTCGACCACCTGGGGTTCTTTACCGTGCACCCAAATATGAGCACACGGGCCTACAACATTTCCGCATCCATCGGCAATGCAGCCGCCGCAGCCAGGATTTGATCCCGCGACCTGCGGGTCAGCAGCCGAGTACCTTAGCCACTAGACCACCGCGGCAGGGCGAGAAAGTAATTTATACCCGACTGAGATAATATTGTGAACTTTACGCCACGTTCTGCGCTTTACAATAATTGGCTCACGTGTTGTTTTCAGTAGCCTCAATCACAGATTGGCAGCGTTTTCTGACCATGCTCTAAATGTGTTGCAGGGTCCATTTAAAGTGGCTGAAGACTACTACGTCTCTCAGTTTCTGGTGACGTTGAGTATTTACACGTCGCATGTGACATTTTGAGCAAAGCATCATTCAACATCACTTTGCACGGATGTAGCATCTCATGCCAGTGCAGAAATCTGTATAGACTTTAAGCTTCTTGAACAATTGCGTGTCGCTGAGATGCAGCCAGTTTGTCTGCGAAACGACGGTGAAGCGAAGTAGGCACACCGTCATGCCTCATAACTCGGCTTCACATTGTTATAGGTGCGTTGCGCTTGACGCACCGGGCATCGCAGCATTACAGCATTTTAATTTTTAATAATAAATTATTCACACTTTCAGCGAAAACATGTCTTTTGTTTTCAAGTGTTTTTATTTTAAAGTCTGTCTTTAGCCGCACTGATTCTAAGTATTAGAAGTAGTCTTCGAATGTTGTAAAAATAACTCATTAATTTTCAATGATATAAAATCTGGAACACAACTGCAGAGCAATGCAATACCGTAGTGATTAATTGGTCTAGTTTTTGTCTCATGGTCACGCAAACTTTGTGCAATAAGTTTTGAATTTTCAGGGAAATGCAGCACAATTTAAATCAAAATAAGTGATAACTTCCCCCAAAAATTTTTGAAGCTTGGTAAACAATCGCCATGAATCTCAAAAACGAAATCCACCCGAATATAATCCGTATCCAGATAGCCCCAAGCACTAGATTTTCCTGTAGTTTTCATAGTATGAAACACTATAGCCGGCGCATCGCGACTCCTACCTTCTGACCCAGTATAGTTTACAGCTCCCCCGTGGTGGCGAAATGAGAAAGAAAGCGTGCGTTCCCTTTATATTTTACAATTTCAAAAACAATTGTGGTGGGATATTTGTGAGGCAGCTGGTCACACAAGATTACTTATATAATATCTTCAAGAGTTTTTTTCAAGGTGCCTTCCAAGTTAAGCGCACGCATATGCACCCGCCCAAACACCACGCACGATGTTCCTTTAATAAAACTTGGGAGCGTGCAACTAGAGATGAATATGTAAAGACCCGTGTGTGCGCCCCAAGCTAGCACCCCTCGCATATTTGTTGTATACATAGTGTTCTTCATCCATTTACGAAAACCATTTACGAAAACCAGATGGCCTAAGTACACAACTTTTACTTCTATAAAGAAGGTTCACCATATATATGCTAATTACGCTACAGACCATAGCCCCGCCGTGGTGGTCTAGTGGCTAAGGTACTCGTCTGCAGACCCGCAGGCCACGGGATGGAATCTCGGCTGCGGCGGCTGCATTTCCGGCGGAAATGTTGTAGGCCCGTGTGCTCAGATTTGGGTGCACGTTAAAGAACCCCAGGTGGTCGAAGATAGATATGTGGGGTTTAACGTCCCAAAACCACCATTTGATTATGAGAGACGCTGGTGGTCGAAATATCCGGATCCCTCCACTACGGCATCCGTTATAATCATATGGTGGTTTTGGGTTGTTAAACCCCACATATCTATCAATCAATCAAAGCTATAGACCATTACCAGACACCACTTGGTGGCGTTTTATTTTCAATCAGTCTTAGTACGGCTTTACTTTTTTATTCACTTTATTTTTGCTTCATGCTTTGAAAGACTGGTTTCAATGCATATCCTCCTTAGTTTCGATCAATATTTCCCCGTCTTTTCTTCTTTGATTGATGCTACACAGTGAAGACGATGCGACTCGCCGCCGTTTTTGGGACGCAATTTTCCAAGGCCGGCACGAGTTTACATAAAACTGGTAAATGTGTAAATATATAGCAACAGACATCATTTTAAGAACAGCGGCCAGAAACAACCATCATTCGAGAGCTCCGCATCGATGAAAAGAAAATTACCACACACGTGGAGCCTTTTATTCATTCGTCTAGAAATCAGTTGGGAAAATTTTCAATTTGTTCCGCGTGTCTTGCTACACCACCCCTCTACTTTTTTTTCGGTCAAAGGGGAGTTCGCATGCGGGGTTGTCTGTTTCCAGCGAGCAGCGCAGCGAGGTGGGACAATAAGAACACTGGAAGCGAGGGGAAAACAAAGAAAAAGACATGCACTGATTGCTTAAGCCGTCGCTTGAACTGAACCGAGTGCTTCATCTGCGGTGTTTACAGAAGACCGAGGGTGGGTTTTTACAGGGCAACATTCGTAACCACTTTCCCTTACCGAACGTCACGAGGAACAATACCGTTTCCTGGTACGCACTTTTCAATCGGAGCTTTGTTCCCTTGCGAAGTGGCCGCCGCCCGCAGAAAGGGAAAGCTCTTGAGTGTTGCATTTTCTTTCCGCAGCTTTTTTCTTCATTCCGCATCGCCACCAAATCTTCTTGTTTTTTTAACAATTGTTGCTCGTTTTCTTTTTCTTCTTTTGTGTCCTTCTTGCCACCGTGTGTCTCAAGCGTCTCTCGTTAGAATACGCACGTCTCTGTTGCCATTTCTTTTGCTGTTCTCCATGCTGTCACCCCTGTCACGACACAAAGGGATGGAGGCATTGCTTCGGCGCTCTCTAATCGAGGCGCCCGAACTTTCTCGCAGGGCTGGATGGTGTCGCCAGACCATGGTGATAATTTAAGCCTGCATTCGTGCCGGACTTCAGCTTAATTCACGGCACCTAAAAAACGACTAATCTGTTCACTTTAATCACCTTAGCGGACGGCTTAACAAATCATTCCGCGGAGCCCCTTGAGCCTCAGGACAGCGAGAAAACTTGGTTACGCTTTCGATAGAATGAAGTTTTTCCTGAGTGCTGCCAGGGAACTTTTGAGGAACAACTGGGAAATTTCCCGCGCGTCTCTCTATTGTGTTGTCTTTGGTCTTGTGATTGCCTTGCGGCAACAAGTATTAATGGTTTAGTGTTTTTTCTTCGCTCGGCGCATGGTGTAAAAAAAAATTGCCAGGTCCTACGTACAGAGGGAATCGATGATATGCATAGTACGAATGAGGTAGGTTGATATGTTACCTTAAAATCAGGAGAACGTTATGAGGCGGACGTAAATTATGCTGTACATGACTTTCATGTCGTGATTATCATGTTTGGACGTGGCATTTACCTACGTCATCTCTTCACGTCACGTGATACGAAATGGTTAATATGGAGCTAGTGAAACGGCCGTGAGCGTGCTATAAGCGTAGAATAAAGTTACGGTTTACATCACACGCATGCCATTTATATCATGTTTGGACGTGCCATTTACCTTCATCGTCTGTTGACGTCACGTGATACCCAATTCGATATACGTTGAACCAGCAAAACGGCTGCGAGCGCGCTATGAGCGGTGTATGTTGTCATGCGTGCATCTCATGACTATCAAGGTCGCACGAGCTATATATATACATACATACACACACACACATATATAAATATATATATATATATATAATAAATATATATATATATATATATATATATATATATATATATATATATATATATATATATCTATATATATCTATATATATATATAATGTTGGTATATGTGGAGCGAGCGAAACAACCACGAGCGGACCACGGCGCCGCAGTGGTCTAGTGGCTAAGGTACTCGGCTGCAGACCCGCAGGTCCCGGGATCGAATCCCGGCTGCATTTCGGTGGAGGCGAAAATGCTGTTGACCCGTGCGCTCATATTTGGGTGCACGCAGGAAGGTGTTTGAAATTTCCAGGGCCCTGAACTACGGCGTATCTCATGATCTTAGGGTGGCTTTGGGATGTTAAACCCCACATAGTAATCAACCGCAAGCGCACCATGAGCGTGGCATGTAGTCATAACTTACATGGCATGCATGTCGTGATTCCCACGTTAGGGTCTGTCACTTATGTTCGCCATGTAGTTATATCGTACCATACTAGTTTTGCAATATGTCATGTACACGAAACCACCGCACGAGCTGCAAGACCATAAAATGTAAGTCATGACATTCATGTAATAACTGTCATGATTTTCATCTTGTGACTAGACACTTATGCTTTTCATACAGTCATGTTATGGAATACTAAGTTTGGTATCGATACCATTATTGAAACGGCCAGGAGAGCTGATACTCCTAGGCGGCTAGATTGATAGATAGATGGATAGATAGGCTCAAAGTCGCCGCATTTCACTATGAAATGCTTCGCATTCACTAATTTAGATGTTAACACGCTTGGCCTGTCGAAATGGAGAACGCCTCCAGATGACGTTCTGCTTCAGTACATGCGCCAGTCGCAGTTTTGCGGGGACGCTGCGAAATAAAGGTTTAAGAAATCGAGCATGACGAGGTGAACACAGCCCCGCCACGGTGGTCTAGTGGCTAAGGTACTCGGCTGCTGACCCGCAGGTCACGGAATCAAATCCCAGCTGCGGCGGATGCATTTCCGATGGTGGCGGAAATGTTGTAGGCCCGTGTGCTCAGATTTGGGTGCACGTTGAAGAACCCCAAGTGGTCGAAATTTCCGGAGCTCTCCACTATGGCGTCTCTCATAATGATATGGTAGTTTTTGGACGTTAAACCCCACGTATCAATCAATCAACAAGGTTAACACACGTTTTTTTTTTCTTAGCCGCATAGTCATCATCATCATCATCAGCCTGACTACGTCCACTGCAGGACAAAGGTCTCTCCCATGTTCCGCCAGTTAACCCGGTCCTGTGCTTGCTGCTGCCAATTTATACCCGCAAACTTCCTAATCTCATCTGCCCACCTAACCTTCTGTCTCCCCCTAACCCGCTTCCCTTCTCTGGGAATCCAGTCAGTTACCCTTAATGAGCAGCGGTTATCCTGTCTACGCGCTACATGCCCTGCCCATGTCCATGTCCATTTCCTCTTCTTTATTTCAACTATATGATATCCTTAACCTCCGTTTGTCCCCAAATCCACTCTGCTCTCTTCTTGTCTCTTAAGGTTACACCTACAATTTTTCTTTCCATTGCTCGCTGCGTCGTCCTCAATTTAAGCTGAACCCTCTTTGTAAGTCTCCAGGTTTCTGCTCCGTAGCTAAGTACCGGCAAGATACAGCTGTTATATACCTTCCTCTTGAGGGAGAGTGGCAATCTACCTGTCATAATTTGAGAGTGCTTGCCGAATGTGCTCCATCCCATTCTTATTCTTCTAGTTACTTCAATCTCGTGGTTAGGCTCTGTGGTTATTACCTGCCTTAAGTAGACATAGTCTTTTACAACTTCAAGTGCACTATTACCTATCTCGAAGCGCTGCTCCTTTCCGAGGTTGTTGTACATTACTTTCGTTTTCTGCAGATTAATTTTAAGACCCATCTTTCTGCTCTCCTTGTCTAACTCCGTAATCATGAGTTGCAATTCGTCCCCCGAGTTACTCAGCAATGCAATGTCATCAGCGAAGCGCAGGTTACTAAGGTATTCTCCATTGACTCTTATCCCTAACTGTTCCCATCTAGGCTTCTGAAAACCTCCTGTAAGCACGCGGTAAATAGCATTGGGGAAATTGTGTCCCCCTACCTTACACCCTTCTTGATTGGTATTCTGTTGCTTTCTTTATGAAGCACTATGGTAGCAGTTGATCCCCTGTAGATTTCTTCCAGAATGTTTATATATACTTCATCTACGCCCTGATTCCGCAGTTTTTGCATGACGGCTGATATTTCTACTGAATCAAACGCCTTCTCGTAATCTATGAAGGCTATGTATAGTGGTTGGTTATACTCTGAGCATTTCTCTATTACCTGATTGATAGTATGAATGTGGTCAATTGTTGAGTAGCCTGTTCGAAATCCTGCTTGTTCCTTTGGTTGATTGAATTCTAATGTTTTCTTTACTCTGTTAGCAATTACCTTTGTAAATAGCTTGTATAAAACAGAGAGCAAGCTGATCGGCCTGTAATTCTTTAAGTCCTTGTCATCTCCTTTCTTATGAATTAAGATGATGTTAGCGTTCTTCCAAGACTCTGGTACTCTTCCCGTCAAGAGACACCTCGTAAACAGGGTGGCTAGTTTTTCTAACACAATCTGTCCTCCATCTTTCAGCAGATCTGATGTTACCTGATCCTCACCAGCAGCTTTGCCCCTTTGCATGCTCTCCAAAGCTTTTCTGACTTCTTCTATCATTACTGGTGGGGTGTAATCTGGGTTACTGCTAGTTCTTATAGTATTAAGTTCGTGGTTGTCTCGGCTACTGTACAGATCTCTGTAAAACTCCTCCGCTATTTTAACTATCCTATCCATATTGGTAGTTATTTTGCCTTCTTTGTCCCTTAGTGCATACATCCGACTATTGCCTATCCCAAGTTTCCTCTTCAATGTTTTGACACTTCCTCCGTTTCTCAGAGCGTGTTCAATTGTCTCCAAGTTATACCTTCTTACATCGCATTCCTTACGTCTATTAATCAACTTCGCATAGTACTTTTGTTTAATTGGGCACACTAGCTACTATATAGAGCTACAAACGCATACCGCGTTTTTAGCGACTGATATACGCCATGTGCGGTGAACAGCGCAGTTGGCTGCATTGTGTAAGAAAGAAAAATTATGCTTTGAACGACGTGCACAACGCCGCTACGGGCATCACGCACGCATCTCGTGTTGTGAAGTACATGCGCCGGCTGCAGTTGAGATAGGGGCGCTGTGACATGTGGGTCAAAAAGAGGAAAGAGGCGAACGCGCCACGCGGTTGTGCAGGGCATCCAAATCTAAATTATTTTAGGGGCGAAGCCTCTTGTAGCGGCACCCGTTCGTCCCTCGTAGTAGTCGTAATCATAGTGTGTAACCAGTCTTACGAATTGACCTGCAAGGTGGTGCCGATGGGAGATTTCTCCTGTGCGTTGTTGAACAATAAAAAATTCGCACCATGCGCGTTAACTAGAAGCTGAATCCTCCCGTCTCTCATTCCCCATTAGCAGCCATTGGCATGTACATTGAGCCCTATCTGACAAAAAAAGGTTCCTACGTTATACTTGCTGGGCGTAACCTCCTTGGTTTTAGAAAGGTTTAGCGAGCGTTGAACCAAGTGCCATGAATACAGTGATCAAGTATATACCATGAACTCGAGGTGGTTAAAGGTGAGAAGTAGATACGAAGCGCAAGTCGTAAGAAAGTAAAAGATGAATTCTCCTGTCTCTCATTCCCCATAATCAGCCATTGGCATGTACATTGAGCACTATCTGACAACAAAACGTTGCTACGTTATACTCGCTGGGCGTAACCTCCTTGGTTTTAGAAAGGTTTAGCGAGCGTTGAGCCGCTGTGGCATGAATGCAGTGAACTAGTATATATTATGAACTCGAGGTGGTTAAAGGTGAGAAGTAGACACGACGCGCAAACCGTAAGAAAGTGCGTGTGCCACCTCTCGTTTAGTCCTTGGAATATCCGCTGGATGGCGGTGCTTCTATATGCGGAATATATGATGAAAAGATGCGAGATGGTGGTACTTGGAGTGTTGACTAGATAGATGAATGGACACACAGACAGATACATGGACCGACGCACGGATGGCTGCACGGACGGATGGACGCATGGACGAACGCAGGGGCGGATGCATGGACGAACGCAGGGACAGACACACAGATCGACGTGTGGACGCACGAACAGACGCACGCACGGATGGGCGGATGGACGAATGGACGGTCACAGAGACGGACGCATGGATGGACGGAAGCAAGAACGAATGGACGGACGGATGCTTCGCCCCAATCTCCATCATTCACTCCGTGGATATGCTGCCAATTTTTTCTTACGCCGTGCCTCGGGGCCACCACTTCTTGAGCTTTATTTTATCCAAAATATTGTTCAGCTTACTTTTGCGTTTTTGAGAAAGGAGGCTGTGCACCTTTGGAAAAAAGGTCGGCACGTTCAGTCAGTACCTGTCCCTTTACCTGTCCTCAAGAACACTAACCTCCCTGTACGTGAATGTAGTAAAATGCTGATTGGTGATCTTCACTACCGGTTTAGTAAGTGAACAGTATTAACACGTATGGTTAGTTTGTTACTAAATTATTAGTTACCACGCAAGCAACGTACTAATAGCTGCAACTTTAGGGAACTACAAAGAGCGAACTAGAGGTTTACGCCCATTTTGATCATATGTGCGTGTGCATTGTCATATCAGGTTTATTCTATTACAAAAAAACCATCTATAAGATCAACTCACGAACGAAATGGCTTGTACAATAATTATCGAACGCTAAATATTTTGTATAATTACCACGGCAGGTACACGTAACAATAACGTGCATGGATGCACGAACAGACCACAAATGAGAACCCCCACAGAGACACACAAACCGATTGTCAAGACTACTACGCACCCGATATCTGCTCGAACAGCAGCTTGAAGGCAACTTACGCTATATCTCATCATGTATGGCTACCGGTTAGCAGACATAGAAGTGTAAAATCAATTGACATTTTCTATGCATTGTCTAGTGTCCTCATATTTACACGTGTGGCATCCAGTAACAGAAACTGTTATTGCAACGTGATCAATAAAATTAATGTGTGCCTAATTTTGCCAAAGACTGTCATGATTACGGCATGATATACTGTGGCAGCTACTAAGCATTTGCAAGCACAAGTAGATTAGTAGTTACGCAATTATAGCTCTAAAAATGTCTGTGGGCAGTGATGGCAAAATTTACTAGCTTTAATAGCTTTACTAGATGATAAAAGGGTCCGGGAATGTAGTGAACACGCTGAAAATTAGTAAATATAAGGTTGGCTGGTGAAAAATCTGACAAAAACGTTAAAATACTAAATATCTTTTTTTTCATTTCACTTCTCACAAATAAGCATCGATGCAGAAGCGTTCCTTTGGGCAAAAGGTATGTGCTACATAAATACTCTCATGTTGCCACCGTTCAAAACATTATTGAAAAATAAATAAAAATTCTCCAGAATCTTATTTTGCCCAAGCTATGGGGCAAAATGATACGCTGCGTGGAGCGAGCGATACAAGACGGTGTGAAAAAAAATTATTTCTCCAGTAGAAAAGACTAATTATAACTCTGTGGGCTCTTACACAGTCTTTAGGAGCCCAGTCTTTGGACTCTAGGCGTTGAATCTAGACATAACGCGGTGTTATGCATGCTGCTCCGAAACTTTTTGCATGTAAAAAAACTGCCAGTCTTTCTTTGCGCTAATGTTTTTCTTTGTTGAACGCTTGCACTTGATTGGGTAATTTAATAATTGGATGATAGAGATGTTTTAACGTATCTTCTTCACTTCACCTCTTTTTGCCGTTTTGATGCAGACCTGGTCAAGCATTTCATGACTTTTAACTTCATCTGGAGGGCTTTGTGAGGCAATGAATTTAAAGATTTTCTAGCACTTTTTTTGGTGCTGGCGGCTGTACAGCTGTCAGCACATTTACCTCGAACTCTCCGAAGCATGGCCCCGGCTCGCTTGAACTGAGGTCAGCGCCACCATGCGTTGAAACTGATATGCTTGCTGCAGTTAACGATAGATGGTGCACGTGTTAGTTTCACTAGTAAATTGCTGTTTCCAGTCTGCCTGACCGGTGGGTCGAATGCATTCACTTCACATCCTGTTTTCGCCATCTTTCACTTGTGGATACAATATCGCGCGCGCCCATTGCATTTGTTGTTGTATACTTATCTCGACAATGAACAATTGCGAGCATTCTCGAATTATGACAGGTATATTGCCACTATCCCTCAAGAGGAACGTATATAACAGCTGTATCTTGCCGGTACTTAGCTACGGAGCAGAAACCTAGAGACTTGCAAAGAGGGTTCAGCTTAAATTGAGGACGGCGCAGCGAGCAATGGAAAGAAAAATGGTAGGTGTAACCTTAAGAGACAAGAGAGCAGAGTGGATTAGGGAACAAATGGGGGTTAAAGATATCATAGTTTAAATCAAGAAGAGGAAATGGACATGAGCCGGGCATGTAGCTCGTAGACAGGATAACCGCTGGTCATTAAGGGTAACTAACTGGATTCCTAGAGAAGGCAAGCAGGTTAGGGGAAGGCAGAAGGTTAGGTGGGCAGATGAGATTAAAAAGTTTGCGGGTATAAGTTGGCAGCAGCAAGCACAGGACCGAGTTAACTGGTGGAACATGGGAGAGGCCTTTGTCCTGCAGTGGACGTAGTCAGGCTGATGATGATGATGATACAGGACTGAAAGCAGGTGCCTCGTAAGCCCGTCATTTTTTTCTGCCATAAAACGTGACAGAAAACACTTTTGGCTATTCCCATCCCAGTTGTGCCTTTCTTCCCTGTTAATTAAAATGCCCATGAAAACTGAGCATTTATTCTAGGTTAAAATCATTTTATCTTTCACAAAACTGGTGTAAATACACATACCCATTTTAGATTGCTCTGTCTCATCTTGTCTTCTCTCTCAGTGCGACACAGATATTTTTTGTACATTAAAAAGGGAACATACCTGTACTGTCATGAGCGTGCCCACGGTCATGGTCGCCCCCCCCCCCCTATTCGTCCACAGTTTGATGTTCACCTAAGAGGGGCGGGAGGGGGGCAAAGTCTGCGCATGCAGTGATATGATAGGGAAGTAGGCAGGCACTGCACGGCGAAGTTTTGACCCCCAACCACCCTGCAGGGTACCCGGTTATGCATGCTGTATTTTGACGCATACCGAAGATATTGGGTATGTAGTTCTTCAGCATACACAAATACTGCTTCAGAGGGCTGTATTGTGTTTTAGAGGCGCAAGTGACACGCGGCAAGCCTTAGAATATCGAAACAAAGTTGTGCTAGAGCGCAGATGCTTGCGACGTGCACAGCAGCTATAGCTCCACGTACCATGAACGAAAATCACTCAGTTTCTTTATTAAAAACTGACTTGTCGAGCGTTACTGCATACAATCAGTACCATGATACATCATCATTGTTCGAAAGTTGAACGAGAACATCATATCGGTGCTGCACAAGTTTCCACAAGCGTCCCGCACGCCTGGCGGCATGTTTCCATATCATACTCCAAGAGATGTATGGGGAAAATGCGGCGCCGCTATTGGCTGATGAATGTAAGGTGATCTAAACATGCTTTTGGTTTGTTGTGTTTATTTTTGTAATTTTTACTCAAGATGGCGGCGCCCACAGAGTGGTTTTTGCGAGGCTGGTTAAAGCCGTACGCCGTAAAATTCGGGTTTTTCGCTGAGATGTGTTACGTGTGGCTGTGCAGATCGTTTTACGATAGACGCAGGGATGTTTATAATTAATCCGGGAGTGTGTAGTGTATGTTCCTTTGTCCTGCGATTATGTGTTTGACATGACGCAAAAAACTTTTGTTTGTGGTGCTGCACTGAAGCTCCGTTCCGTACAGATTGAGCTGTCCGTGCGCCGCAGGCACGACGGACGCCGAAATGTTCGGGCTTTTCGTTGCCAAATGTTTTTGTGACTGTTGGCAAAGGTAAACGCGGATCGTTTTACGATGGTAGACGTGATGTATGCGCGTTTTGTGTCGCGATGGGTGAAGTGGTACGCAACGTAAATCCAGGATTTGATTGATTGATATGTGTGGTTTAACGTCCCAAAAATACCATATTATTATGAGAGACGCCGTAGTGGAGGGCTCCGGGAATTTCGACCACCTGGGGTTCTTTATTGTGCACCCAAGTCTGAGCACACGGGCCTACAACATTTCCGCCTCCATTGGAAATGCAGCCGCAGCCGGGATTCCATCCCGCGACCTGCAGGTCAGTAGCCACTAGACCTTAGCCACTAGACCACTACGGCAGGGCAACGTAAATCTGGGAGCGTGTGCATGCCCCTTTGATGCGTGGCAAACACATGATCACGAGATCGCGTGTTTGCCATGGCGCAAAAAACCCCAGGACTTGATTTTACTCGCGCATGAGTGCAAGCTTATTCAACTACGGTGTAAAAAAAAGATGTGAGGCGATTTGTGAATATTTTTTCATTTGTCACAACTCGGCACGATGCCATTGCAATTACACTTGGTGCTATAAAAATGTAAAAAAAGAAATGTGTTCTAGGAATAGCATCATTATAAACTTCTGAGCTGCTTCTGGTAAGTGTACGTTATTTTTCAAAAGGCAGAGAGCACTCATCTCCCAGCCTTTCATGTCAACTAATCTAATGTTAATCCGTGCTATGACTAGAGCATGTTATAAAACACCTTTTATGTCCACGTGCAATGCATCTATCACAATTAATGAGGCATGCATAAGCAAGTAGTACCATCAAGAGATTGCCCATGAGGACTGTAGTGTCGCAACCAAAAAAAGAAAAAGTACATTTAAGGGCTTGTTTTTTTGTTAGACACGATAATAATGACATCGAACAGGTAATCATTCCAAACAAAAAAGTACGTTTAAGGGCTTGTTTTACTTGTTAGACACAATATTAATGAGATCTAAAGGACAATAATGCCAAATGTCATGATGGTCTCTTAAATCTCATTAATAATGTGGCTAACAAAAAAACAAGCACTTAAATGTACTTCCTTCCTTCATTCTTAACGAGGGACTCATTCTCACAGACTAGGTGCTTTCAGGTAGAATACAAGGAATTAGTGGTCAGCTGCCAACTCATAATAGGCTCGCAAACTACGTGACGCCAAATAGACACAAAAGTGTTCCACACTCACCATCATGACTTCTGGTCATGCTCCGACATTTAATTTAGACATACTCCATTAAGTGAACAGGGAGGTGGCCACCGTGGTAGCTCAGTTGGTAGAGTATAGGACGTGTTATTCGAAAGTTGCAAATTCGGTCCCTGACTACGGCAAGTTATCTTTTCGTCCAATTTCCTTTTTTCACATTTACATTACAAAACCAAAACAGGGCATACTGTGAACCAAAAAAACATTCAAAAAGCTTATCAACATGGGAAGGAAAAAAAATGAAAGAAAACATGAGTGCATGACGAACAAATGGCAGACGTCGATTCTTGAAATGTGCCTGGAGAATTTACCCATATATTGTAATGTCCTGCAATGTCGATTGTGATACACGGTGGTGGGAACATGTTTGGTGTTAGGAATATCTGAATATGCACCTCTCTTATAACTACCCCCCACCCCCAAAGCTCCAAGAATCGCACAGAATAACGATGAACATACCACGTGGACTCGCAGTGCCGAAAGAATGACATATGTCATGGTGTTTGGGCAGGGGCTCATCTCAAATAATGCAATGTGTATGGTTCACTAATGACATTAATATAACAATGCAAAATTCCATGCCCTTCCCGAAAAGTGTTTGTTTTTCCTTTAAACTTGTCTAACATAAAAGTACATTGTTTATTCAGATGTAACTATTATTGCCCAACAGAACACATTTGTTAACTAGAAACAAATGACAGCACATACATTTCTTAATGCAAAACCTAGAGCCTTTTAGACATGTAAGCTTCCTGCTATTTTTCTCCCTATTAGATTTCATATTCAATTGCATACTGCTTCTAGTTTTTCATCAGGCTAGCTTATTACACCACTAAGTAGACTGCTAGTATAATATTGTTTACTGAAGGCTCAATACTCTATTAAAGATGTACTGTTAACGAATAACACCTTCTTGATGCAGGCCAAAAGATCATTAAAGTTGCTTTAGTAAGCTATTACGAACTGTTACTACAAATTAAGCACTTGTGTTCAAAGTAGGTAATAAGTTATACACATGCTATAGTAATTTTTTTCACAAAAATGTTGACAATTTTTAAACAAACTGAACCAAGATGATTAACAGGTCACAGGTAAGCTCTCCATTGAATAAATTACGATACATTTAACATTACTTTGCACTAACCAGTGTCTTAAGAGACATATGTATATGACTGGGTTTTTGAAAGGCATTTGTATCTTACATAGATAACAAGGTGCTCTGTAATTGTCAAGGCATGATGAAAAATCAGTATGCATCAAGAGTGCTTCCAGATTTTAAGTATTTATGTTACATGTAATGAATTGGACAATATTATTTCCAGAGAGACAAGATGGCATTAGCACTACAATAACAGAGCTGAGCTAGTAGTTTGTAATCCTGTTAAGGGACAGGGCATGCAAAAATGGATAGCAGAGAGAAATAAAGGTGCCACAAATGGCAACTAACACCTGAAAAGATGCACAGCAGCAGAAAAGAAAGCAGATATGCGAACTTGCCTGCACATATCTCATGTGGTCTTGTTTGCATGTCGCATATTTCAACTTTGCGCTTGTGTTAACTATAAACTAGTGGTAAAGATTCTAACCTACACATTTTCATTTCAAGCACTTAGTCATATCTCCATTGCTTCAGTGCTAAAATGCTGCTCAAGTCTTTTTTCTCAAGAACTATGAAATATGAAAGCATTTCTTATGAAACGTTTATAGATAAACTGCAAATAATCCATGACTTCCTATCTTTCTTGGGAGCCCTTACCAGGTAAAATGTTAAGCATTAAGCTAAGTACATTTTAATAAAGAAACAAAGCTCTTTCAAAAGTCTCATTTATACTGCTAGATTCACATGCATCCATAAGTTTACTGAAGAAATTGTGTTTCTAAGTTGCCTTATGTCTCAAAAGACAAAAGTTACTTTTCTGGGACTCTAAGGCCAGACAGCGTATCTTCACGTGCAGAATTGTGTACTTTTGTCTTTTTATAAACCCCATGCTCTTATTACAAAAGTGTATATGGTGTGGTTGCTAAATAACTGAGACATTTTCATGGGTAGGACCAGTTCATTTGCTATAGTATCCCAGTTGTGAATATTGGTGGGTGTTTGGCAAAGCGATACAAATGAGTCCCGAAACAAACTAGATTTTGAACAAGCTTATTTGCTGTAAGTAGGTGAAAAAATACATTTAATTCATTACAATGAACACTGGTAAGTGTGAGGCCATCATTTATTGCAATAAGATAAAAATCATCAAAATACACTTGGGGGGGGGGCGGGGGCGTTTCGTGTTACATCACATATGTTCTCCAATCTATTGTTAAATGTCATTTCCAGTGGAACGTCCTGGCTCTCTTCTGAAAATGAAAATAGGAGCAAGACAAAAGCAATTAAAAGAAAACAGCAGACTGCAGGGTCTTCCTAAGCTTTCACAGTACCAAAAACTTTGTAAAATATTCCTCTTCGAGCATCTTTAAACCAAAAGAAAATTTTCTTTTTCAGGTCCTTGCTGGCAGTAACTTCCACCCCGACCGAGCCAAAGGGAACATGTTTCCTTCTGAACTACTTTTTTTTAACAAGTAAACCCCTCCGCGCAAAGCGGCACACATAATAACTTGCAGTTTCAAAAACTTTGTGAGGCAAGGCTTACAGCAGGCGTTATACAAGTGTTAATAATAAATACCAGACAATCAATTTATCAAACTTGAAATCCAGGCTGTATATTTATACCTTAATTTTATAAATACGTGTTGTTTTTGACTGTGCAATAGTTTCATAGTTAACTAGTACAATAGAGTCGCACACGGCACAGGACCCTTCAGGTTGGTTCAACAGAAAGCAGCAGGTTCGAACCGACTGTATAATGAGCCTAAAGATAACAGCAGGCAGTGAGCTATGGTAGCATTCATAATATATAAGCCCTTGAGACGCCTTTTCTATCAGTACTTTTTGTTAAACTGGCAAAATTTTAAAACATGTTAAAAAAACCACCATAAAAAAAGTCCCTCGCACAAGAACAAGTGGGCTAAAGACATCTGGCCAGTGTAGACGACGTACCATAATCACAGCAGAAGCTGAAGGAGTGGCCTTCCGGGCGTGAGTGCGCTGGTACGCCACATGGACAAATTATCTCGTGAAATAGCTGAAGCGTATTTTATTAGAAAACATGGTGACGGATGCGTGAGCCAACCTTCGGTGGCCTTGCATGACAAAGAGTTCGCGCTTTTAAATAAGGGTTAGCCATTTCATCATAGTACCTTTTTTTATCAGACCCTTCCCAAAAATATGTCACGTTGCTCACGTTTGCAGTTAAAAGGTTGCCTGTTGTATATATAATCATGTGTGCTGCGAATAATAAAAAAAACAGCGCTCGTGTTGTCCTCTTTGCTTTCCTTGCCTCGCCTTTCGTTTCTCGTTTCTTCAAGCACCTTCGTGCTCGCGGTGAAGCCCTTATTACCATGAATTCAAGCCACGCGGGCTTCGTACTCGACACAGAGGCAGCAGATTTGCCTGAAGAAAGCAATAGCGTGATTGCCTTGTGCCCGCTCATGGACGATGGTGCCACAGGCATGGAACGAGGTTTAGCCATGCCAATGCAAGTATGTGCCATGGTGTGAAAGAAGAAGAGGATGGTTGGGGTGCTCGTGCTCTAACGTTCGGTTCGGCTCGACGTCCAGTGCTGCTCCTGTGAACAGACGTTGTGGTCGTTCTGTAATCACGTGACATTTTCTGGTGGAGGTGCTGAGTAGTGTTGTATGCACTGCAATCAGCAGCAAGGTCCCGACACTAGTCGCGACTTGGAAGAACCAGCTGACCTACGGCGTAGCAGGCTACAACTAGGCCTACCTCCTGAATTCGGACCATTTCAACAACTCCGCAGTGCTATGGCTAGTGCGGCAACGCAAACCCAAGAAACATCGCTGCCTCCTCCATGGTTCTTCAACGTCCCGCGAACTCTGAAGCCGTTCCACGGTGAGCCTTACGAGGACGTCGACGACTGGCTTGACGACTACAACCGTTGCGGCAGCGTCAACGAGTGGAACGAGCAGCGAAAGCTTCGGTATGTCTACTTTTATCTCGAGGACTCTGCGCGCACGTGGTTCGAAAACCATGAGGCCACTATGACAACCTGGCCAGAGTTTTGCAACCAGTTGCGAAATACCTTCCGAAGCTCTGACCGAAAGGAGCAAGCGGAACGGCTCCTCAATTCCCGAAACCAGCGTCCCAACGAGAGTGTTGCCATGTTCGTTGAGGACATGTCGTGGCTGTTCAGGCGAGCCGACTCCTCAATGACTGAAGAGAAGAAGGTGCGCCTCCTAATGCGGGGAGTGAAAGAGCAGCTGTTCGCGGGACTAGTGCGGAACCCTCCCAGCACTGTAGAGGATTTCCTCCGCGAAGCCACGACAATGGAGAGAATGCTAAGGCAGCTTCGTACCAGTATGAGCGTCCTGGCAGTCTTTCGTCAGTATCGTCGGCCCTGCCAACACCTGATGTCACGATTGTATAAGACCTGATGGAGCTCGTGCGCAGTATTGTGCGCGAGGAGCTGCAAAAGCTGCACGTGGTGTCTTCTCCGCCCCATGTTGCTGCTCTAAGGGATGTCGTTCGCGAAGAGGTCCGGCAGCTGGTGCACCCCATGACGACTCTGCGTGCAGCCGACGTCCAACCCATGATGGCCCCGCGTCCAGCCGAAGCTCCGCTATTAACGTACGCGGAAGCACATCGTACTCCTGCACCGGCTGTTGGTTATCCGTCCCATCCGTCCACCCTGCAGACAACGCCGTCATTCTACTCAGGACCACCGCAGTACAGCAACCCACCCCTTACACGGAAATCCAGTGTATGGCGTGCTCCCGACAACCGGCCTCTATGTTATCACTGTGGTGAACCAGGTCACATCTACCGTGAGTGCGCCTACAGGCACATGGGTCTTCCTGGCTTTCGTCCGGATGCTCGTCGACCCAGAGATGGTGAGCGGCCCCATGCTATTGCCGAATACTTGGCAAGCCAACGATCCTCAACCCTTCCGCGTCGCCAATCCCGCTCACCATCTCCACGGCGTTCCACGTCACCTGGCCAACAATCGACCTTTGCGGACGTCCTTGCAGTGGAGATCGCCTAGATCCACAAGCCCACGCCGGGGAAACTAAGAACAGCAACCTCTGGGGGTGAGGCCGCTGTTGATCGACCGTTACAAGACCCTCCCCCGATTTGCCTGCCGACTTCCGACGACATTCTTTCACCGACGTGTGCCATCGAAGACAAACGGGTCTCTGCTCGTATCTCTGTCCTTGTCGACAACCACCCGCTGACCGCTCTGGTAAATACGGGTGCCGATTATTCTGTTATAAGCGCTGACCTCACTGCACAGCTAAGAAAGATAACGACATCAACGACCTCCGCTCTGCTGGTGCTTCCATGCCCACGGAAATAACTTTCGAGTGGTTCGTCGACGCTGACAACGTGCTCGTCTTCTGCGCAGAGCTAAGCGACGACGAAATAGTCAGGTTATGGCGGATTCAGACGACCTCGATGTCGAAAAAGAGGAACCAATGCCTGCGCCACCAACGACTGCCTAATCGATGCGAGCATTGATGACGCTGTCATCGGTGTACAGTGATTACATGATTCTTATTCAGATCGAGGCGAATGTGGTCAAATTCAAACGGAACGCCATTCAAACAAAGATCAACAAGTTTTTCAAGCCACTGCAGCTCTAACACCGGCTGCCCTGACGGCACCCGCTGTCGTCTGCATGCATTTTTTTAATGGCTCTTTTCAGAGCCACCCCACTGATGCTTTGGCAGAGTTCCGGAAGTCTGGTACTTCGACCTTGACCCTCTTGATCTGAGAAATATCAATGAAATGGTGTGTTTTTTCTTGCATTGACAAATATTAGCAAAATGGTGCGTTTTTTTTTGCTTGAATTGAAAATCATCAGTAAAATAATGCATTTTTTTGGTTGCATTCATTGTTTCAGACTGCCCGAATTTTCAGACGGTTTTTCACTCCCTAGAGGGTCCGAAAAATCGGCAGTTGACTGTACTTGCACGCACTGAAACCTTCGAGGAACCATAGTTCCTTCTCGAACAGAGACACGGAGGGCTTGCTAATCTATGACACCTGTTCTCATGCCATCTGTACAGCCTCGACGATGACTCGGGTGCGCTCATTCCTGCGCCTGTACAACGTTACTGTGTCCTTGAAAAGGGGCACACAGTTGCTCTCAGTGCAGTGCTGAGCAAGAAAACCATCTTTCCTGTTTCTAACATTGTTAGCCTGTTCTCTCAGTCAATCGTACAGACACCTTCTGGTCATTCCGACATAACAAGCACCACAGGAAAAGGGGGTCTTATAGACAACTTCTCAGGAGAATGCCACATACCTGTTTCTATGCTGAACTAAATTGATGACTGCGTTTTGAGGGGGTTTGTAGATTTGGTGAGGCTGAATAATTTGAACGGTGCAGAGAACAACACATGAAATTCTACTCGTTTACCGATTTTATTGAGCCTGTGCGATATCTGGTGTTTGTATGAAACCATGGCTATCCTTTCACGCTCTGTATCCATGTAGCTCAGATCCTGTCGCTGTCTCTGCTCTGCCCTATCAGTCCGCAGGATAGTATCAGCAATGGAAGCAATAAACACCTCAGGAAAAGGGAAAGCCTTAAGCCGGGGAATTTCAACTTCGAAGCTCGCAGAGATGAGAACGCACAACCTATTCAAGGCATCCTGAAGACAGGTTAGTGCTATGCCTCGCTTTACTAACTTGCTGTGAGCGGAAGAAAAATGAAGTAAAGATTTCTGCGCACGTGGTTCATAACACCAACAAGTGTGCTGTGTGCTAAAAACAGTCTTAAATCCAAAAAGCGTAACTTGTCATTCTCGGGTATTTCATGTGTCGACACAAGAGACTTTAAACAATCTTCAAACACGCCTATCGTTTGTGCTGCAATCGAGTGGAACATAGAAGGGTTACAATTTAGAAAAACCAAGAAATCATCTACGTATCTGAATACTTTGACGGCAACATTATCATCATTATCAGCCTGACTACGTCCACTGCAGGACAAAGGCCTCTCCCATGTTCCGCCAGTCAACTCGGTCCTGTGTTTGCTGCGGCCAATTTATACCTGCAAACTTCTTAATCTCATCTGCCCACATAACCTCCCGTCTCCCCCTAACCCGGTTGCCTTCTCTGAGAATCCAGTTAGTTACTCTTAATGACCAGCGATTATCCTGTCTACGCGCTACATGCCCGGCCCATGCCCATTTCCTCTTCTTGATTTCAACTATGATATCCTTAACCCCCCGTTTGGTCCCTAATCCACTCTGCTCTCTTCTTCTCTCTTAAGGTTACACCTACCATTGACATGCGTGCCCTCAAACTTTTTCTGTACTTTATTGCCCATTTTTGCCAAAAGTAGATCACTGAGTAGAGGTGCTATGCATGAGCCAATTGAAACACCCTTTTTCTGCAGATAAATGCAATCATTCTATTGAACGAAAGTAGAGGTAAGGTACAGCAATACAAGGTCAAGAAACTCTCGTGCACTGATGCCAATTTTTATTTGGAAGTTGAATTCCATGAAAACTTCTGTGTTATCCCTTATACATTCTAATACCTCATCGTGAGGCAGTGAGTAGTAGAGGTCATTTATGTCAATTGAAAAACCAAGAACATCAGATTGATTTGACTGAAGAATTCTACCAGTGCCTGCGAGCTCTTGATCAGAAATGGGTCATCCATCTTTAGACACTTTAGGTGGGTCTTAATAAACAAGTAGAGTTGCTTTTGCCACGTTCCACTTTCTGTCACAATGACTCAGAAGGGCATGTCGACTTTATGTGTTTTGGCAGAAAAAAACATGCTGAGCCCATTTTCGTTGCTTTTGCTAATATGCTGTGCTAACTGTTTCAACTCTAGTTTACGACACTTACGACACATTTCCTTGGCTTGCGTTTTTACATTATCGAGACGAATTTCGGTACAACATTTGAAAACAGAGCCAATAGCTGTGACCGTCTTTTCTAGATACAAGCAATTAGAAAGAACAGCGAAACCATCCTCATTATCTGACGGCACGACACAAAGTTCATTGTCTCTCAGAAACTTAGCCGCCTTCCGCAACAGAAGGCTGGTGCTGGTAGGCTTACTCCGTAGGAGCAAGTCGACGCCTTCTGAGATGCATTTGTCTGAATCCTCTGGTGAGGCGCAGCCAGCAACAGATTGCACCATTGAAAGAAGCTTGGGTGCGGACCTCTCTCGGTCGACGGTGAACTTCGGACCTAGGGCGAGGGTGTTGTGAACGTAGTCTAAGAGGACGACATCACTGCTGGAGTGGATCACACCCGATCGCCGGGATCTTTACTTCCTTTTTCTTCCGCTGACAGCAAGTCAGTTAAGCGAGGCATAGCATGAACCTGTCTTGAGAATGCCTTAAATAGGTCGTGCGTTCACAACATCTCTGCAAGCTTCAAAGCTCGAGTTTCCCAGCTTAAGGCTTCCTGTTTTAATGATGCGTTTATTGCTTCTGTTGCTGAGACCATCCTGCGGACTGATAGGGCAGAGCAGAGACAGCAACAGGATCTGAGCAACGTGGATACAGAGCGTGAAAGGATAGCCATGGTTTCATACAAACACCAGATATCGCACAGGCCCAAGAAAATAGAAAAACGAGTAGAATTTCATGTGCTGTTCTCTGTACCGTTCAAATTAATCAGCTTCACCAAATCTACAAACCACCTCAAAATGCAGTCATCAATTGAGTGTAGAGTTCAGCAAAGAAACATGCATGTGGCATGCTCCCAGGAAGTTGTCTATAGGGCCCCCTTTTCCTGCGGTGCTTGTTATGTCAAAACGACCAGAAGGTGTCTGAACGATCGACTGAGAGAACACGCTAACAATGTTAGAAAGAGGAAAGATGGTTTTCTTGCTCAGCACTGCACCGAGTGCAACTGTGTGCTCCTTTTCAAGGACACAGTGACGTTGTACAAGCACAAGGATGAGCGCACGCGAGTGATCGTCGCGGCCGTGCTGATGGCATGCGAAGAGGTGTCATGCATTAGCAAGCCCTCCGTGTCTCTGTCCCAAAAGGAACTAAGGTTCCTCGAAGAATTCGGAGCGCGCAAGCGGTTATATTACTTTTACTTTCCTGTTTCGTTTTCTTATAGACTTTTTTTGCTTTTTTTTCTGTGCTTGTGTTTTTTTTACTCATGTATTGCTCTTTGTGGCACATGGTTTTTGTAAAATGGTTTACTGTTTCCTCTATATGTTCTCGCACTCCGCGCAGTAAACTCAGTTGAAATTACGCGCTCGTGTCCATCGTGTCCTTGTTGTCGCTGTGTCATCAGTCTGTTCTCACGCTATAACTATTTCCATTCCTATCTCAGTAAAGATGACAGAAGCAGACAGATAATATTGCCACTGAACTGGCTATTGTGAGCTCATAAAATACACTGCAAAATGTTTTTCTTTTGTGTACAGAAATCATATGGCCCTATCAATGAAGAACAGCTGTGTGATACGATTATACGCTTATCATGAAAGAAATTGCATACTTGGACAGTGATTACAGCATAGTTTCTAGGAAAAGCACATAATCTAAGGTCAAATTAATCATTTGCTAGAACCAAGTTAGGCCTAGGGGCCATTCTTAAATTCTGCACTTTTGAGCAATAATGAGCCTCACATTATACTCTGTGACCTTCATGCATGAGTTTAAATTGACAACTTCCTCACGACCAACACAAAGCAGTAGGTTATAAGACGCTTGCTGAATGACAAGGAGAATCTGATAAGACTTGACAGAATTAGAGCTGGCTGCTGTCTCTGCAATAATGCACAATACACGCATTTAACATTTTTTTCTATGGCAAACCATGAGGGCATGTCAATTTCAGTTTATTTCAGCTAGATAACCTCTTTAATTGGGATGAACTCTTGAAATTGAAAAAAACCCTTAAAATTATAGTCTTTATATTTTAAATCAAAATATAAATTAAAAAGTGTAAAGTCCTAACTTTTTTAAAACCTTGGGTGTGGAGCATCACTTGGATTTGTTTTAAAATGAGAGCACACTACTTTGACGCAGACAGAAGGACATCAATCAATCATGAATCATCAACTCGGCCAATCAACCATATTGACAAATGACTTGGATGTTCCTGTGAGTCTCCTACCATCTTACTGATTAACTTTGCAACTCGTTCTTGGACCATATTCACTACTGCGACAACTTCTCATCCTTTTCTTTTCAGCCTTTAAGTGATGCAAGTGTATTTTGGATGAAAGACAGGTTTGTTTGGAGACTCTGCATGCCAATTTAAAATTCAGAATTAATGTGATGCTTTAATTTATGTGGCAGTATTTAAGATCTTCCATGTACTATCGCTATTAGGCCCTGGGCTTTCTTCATCACTCTTCATAATTATAAATACAAGAATTATGCAATACACCAGGCAGGGCTCAACGAAACCCCAAGGCATGCATAGCTCGTCTTAAAACACTTTGCATAATAATATTTTGCACCAACCTGTGCAAAGAAGTGCTCGGAATTCAGTAGAGCGTGCCTGGCAGTGCCACTGAAGGTGCTGGAGCAGAGTAGAAATTTTGGCTAGTTGGTGTGGGTTCATCTTGGTCAAGCTGCATGTTGGGGCAGGTCACTAAAAAGAAGTGAGAAAATTAAGTGCAGAATTACAAGTTTTTATGAGATGCCAATCTGTTCTGCGAGGAGTGATTGCAATGACCACAGAAAGAAGTGTGCATATGTAATTAGAACATGTCGCATGAGATCAGTAATTTTAGAAAATTTCAGATTTGCACTTCTTCTGACATATCACATTCATGCAGGTCACTGAAGTTTGATTTATCATTCTATATGGACCACACATATAAAAATTGCCAGCCACTACAGCGACCAGATTTCGCTGCGGTAGCACAGTGAAATACTACCCTTGTAATTCGGTGCGGATTCTTTGGCATGAGTCTAAATAAAATGCAAAGCCTAGCCTTTCATTTTATTGAATTTCATATTGCGTATTGTTCGAAATTACAATATACCATTTCTTCATTAAGTGCAAAAGAACAAAAGGCTTAATGAGTCTGTTCATAAAGTGCAACAGCACGTACTTCTCCACAAAACTCTTAGTCCTAGGTTGCATTGAAAGCACATACATCACAACATGGCTAGTTCTTTCTGATAGCAAAGATAATATGCGTGGAACATTTATGCATCTGGAAGCATCAGGGTAATTCCAACTGATTAGCAAATGAATTGTGTATCACAAGTAAATGCTAAGAAGCCTGATGCCAAGACTATACAGAAATCTAGGGCTGTCAGCAGGAAACCGAGAAGCTGTGGGTTAACTTTACTTTTTGTGGCATCATATACAAGTGTGCATGCATATATATATATATATATATATATATATATATATATATATATATATATATATATATATAAGGTCAAACATGGTAAACTACTTGCGCTTAGACATATAAAATGTATGTTTGAAAATGTGTGACTGTCAAGTTCTAAAAAAAGTTGATTTGCTGCTCAAAACTGAGGTTCCAGCTGTTCCAGATTGTGTACCAAATTGCTTAGGATCGATTGCATCACTAATAAACCCCACCATTTAAATTGACTCCATGCTGAGCATGTGCCAGTTCATAATTTCATTTTTTAAAGACAAGCAATGAAAGTGAATTATATTGTACTGGAGATGCTACCTAACCTTTTTTGAACTTTTAGTCAACAACACACAAAAATTCAGTTACGATGGTTGACGTAGATAGTCGGAGTAGATAAACACAGGAGCAAATCAGAAACAATGCTTTCCACCAGTACGGAAATAGCGAATCTAGGCATTTTGTCCAATGAAGGTTAGCGAATATCGGCACAAAAGATGTTCATTTGCAGCAGTGCCCATATTTGAAAAACCCGCCTGTTAAGCTGGTTCAATGCCAGCCTAGTTCGTTTTTATTCAGTGCACTTGATTGTTCATATTAGTGGCTTTTGGGTCTTCTGTACACTTTTCATGTATCTTCATTATAGAGTAATTCTCTCCTGTTTGCTTTAACTAGCCTTGATTTTTAGTCCTTACTTCTCATATGGGAAGACATCAAGATACTCTATATGTCATTTTTTGACATGCAATATTACACTGCTTGCTGTGATTTCTCTCCTCATATATTTTTACTTTGTTTATGATCAACCAGCTGCGTGATTGTATTCTTTGCTTGCTTTTCATTAACCAGTTATGTAATTCAACAATTACTTTGCCACGTGCAGTGCCGAGCTGTCACATACAGCACTAAGGTTCCATATACAGTAATTTCTCCGATATAGTCGCATGTTGCTTCATTTATTTTTTCGTTTTAAATTCACTCTTGCTCAAGACAGGCAGTGTGTATGAAATAACTGAACAAAATAAAAACAAGTGTGTAGCATTGATATATGGCACAGGCAGGAGCGCCAGTGAAAGAAGAGAAGGAAGAGTGTTATTGCTGCTCGCGCTCGCTCCGCTTGACAGATGGTCGGCTTTACTTCTGCGTTTTTCCCAATAAACGTGTCTTTGGCTAACTGCTAAAGACGCACTAACAAGTGGTGGAGAGTGCAGGATCCATTCACATCTTAGAACTCCGCAACCAAACTCTACTTTCGCCGTCAACGATGTCCAGCGACGTTGCACAGCAGACCATTCCTACATCCCCACCTGCCCGCTGTCCCGAGAGAGCGAGACCCAGTCATCTTCAGCAGCACCCATGAGAAGGACGTCGAGGACTGGCTCTCTTCGTACGAGAAATCAAAAGTCAATAATAGGTGGGACGAAAACCACAAACTTGGCCGCGTCCACTTTTACCTCAAAGGAGTAGCAGAGCTCTGGTTCAACAACCATGAAGCTAAGCTTAGCGACTGTGCCACCTTCAAGATCAACTTCGCGGACGTGTCTGGCCGACCAACAGTGCACAAGCTCCGCACAGAATAGCGCTTGCGAGATCGCACCCAGCTGTCTGGAGAGGGTTTCACGTCCTACATCGAGGACGTTGTGGGCCTCTGCCATCGCTAGAATCCCGACATGTCCGAAACAGCCAAGGTCAAACATATTATGAAGGGCATCGAAGATGATGCCTTCCATGTGCTGGTGGCGAAAGACCCGCGAACAGTTGCGGAAGTTATTCAACACTGCCAAAACTACGATGACTTGCAAAAAATAGCACATTTCAACGCGACGCCCTACTTTCGACATGACCACCACGTCACCATTGAGCATTGGTGCAATTTCACCGGAACAGACGGTATTGACGCCGCAAATCTAACAATTGATCCGAGAGGAACTGGCTCGCCAGTAGTCTCTTGCGCCCTTCCTTCCCAGCAATACTCACGGGCTGACCTCATCGCTGCGTGAAACCATCGAACCGCAAGTCTGCGAGGCCGGCACATGTGCCGTCAAGCGTCGTCGACTCTGCCCACCGAACACACCTTCTACGCAACACACGTACCGGCAGGTTTGCATGTTACCCTTTCCCGCCGTCCTTCAATGCTGCCCAACAATCCTTGGCGCACACCGGATAACAGACCCATCTGCTATTACTATCATCTGCCCGGCCATGTTGAGCTGTTCTGTCGCCGGTGCTCCCTCATCCAGGTACCATTGATGAAAACTACGACTACACCCACAAAGAGCCACCGCAGATGCTGCCTCTTGATGCTACTTTGGATACCCCTCCACCGAGCCGCCGCACCTTCAACCAGCACCGATTGCCCTCCTCACGCCGACGTTCACCTCCACCGATGCTTCGGCATGCCCCACCAGCCCAAACGGAAAACTGACCATCGCAGTTCCGCAGGCAAGAACTGCGCCACTGTTGAACTCTACAAGGCCTCGTCCTCTACCCACTAATGAAATAACTGTTTTTATTGAAGGTTTTGCCGTTCAAGCATTCATCGATACTGGAGCTGCCGCGTCTGTATAGCGTGAAGCAATGTGTTGCGAGTTAAAGAAAGTTACGATTCTGCTTTCTGGCCTTTCCCTGCGTACGGCAACCGTGCATCAAGTAAACCCTTCTATGACGTGCACGGCTCGGCTACTCATCCAGGACGTTCTGTACGCGGTCCAATTCATAGTTTTTCCATACTGCTCACACGACGCGATTTTAGGCTGGAACTTCCTTTCAACACATGATGCCGTTGTTAATTGTGTCCGGGCCCAACTAGAATTATCATCACTCGCCGATGACGATTCTAACAAGTCTTTCATTTCTCGTGTTGTCGTCATTGCAGACACGCATATCCCACCTATGTCTTTGGTTATTGTGCCGATCTCCTGCAAACATGCTGCTTTTTTGAACGTCATGTTCACACCGTCCGAAGACTTCACTTCTCGAAAAAATGTTCTTCTACCTTTTGCTCTTCTGATAGTTGAAAACACTTTCGCAACCATTTATGCCACGAATCTCCTTTCAGTGCCAGCCAAATTATTCGGTGGCAAATGCATCGGTCGTTTTGAGGACATTGATTGTGTTTGCACCAGTCAACTGCTCGATCGCGCAACAAGCTTTCAGATCGCCAGTGTTACTCCCGCTCTCACGTCCACCACATCTTCTCCGGACGCCTTCCTTCCATCGATTGATTCGGACCTTCCTGTTGTCCAACGAACCCAACTCTTGACACATATCGACCGCTTCCGGGTGTCTTTCGACTTAAAGCAAACCAATTTGGGCCAAAAATCTGCGATTGTTCATCGTATAGACACTGGCACCCACGCACCATTGCGCCAGCGTCCATACCGGGTCTGTCACGCTGAACGCCAAGTTATTGACGATCAAGTGTCTGATATGCTCAATCGAGGCATCATACAGCCGTCCAACAGTCTGTGGGCCTCCCCAGTGGTACTGGTCAAAGAGAAGGACGGGAACATCCGATTGTATGTTGATTAACGGTTCCTAAACAAGATCACGCGCAAAGATGTTTATTCACTCCCCAGAATTCACCACACTCTCGACTGTTTGCAAGGAGCAGAGTTCTTTTCTTCGCTGGATCTTCGATCAGGATACTGGCAAGTACCCATGAATGGATCTGACCGTGCCACGACTATGTTTGTAACTTCGGACGGGTGGTAACTTCGGAGCGGCAAGTACCCATGAATGGATCTGACCGTGCCACGACTATGTTTGTAACTTCGGACGGGTGGTATGAGTTTAACGTAATGCCGTTCAGTCTTTGCGACACCCCTGCCACCTTCGAGCGTCTGATGGACAACATACTTTGAGATCTCAAATGGCAGACCTCAAATGGCAGACGTGTCTTTACCACCTGGAAGACGCCGTCACTTTTGAAAAGACTTTGATACCCATCTTCTGCACCTCGCAAGTGTCCTGCAATGCCTCACACATGCTGGGCTCCAAAAGAATTTGAAAAAAAATTGCCCGCAGCTTCCCTCGGGGGAACACTGAGGAGGATGCGGAGCATATAATTGGTTAACGGGGTGTTAAAGTGCGACTTACTTGGGTCGATGGCTAAATTGGTTAACGTGGTTGTGAAATGGGGTGTTAAATTGCGACTTACTTGGGTCGATGGCTAAATTGGTTAAAGTGGTTGTAGGAGGGGGTGTTAAATGAGTGAACACGTACACACGTATGCGAAAGGGCGGCGCTGGTCGAAGGGACGTCGATCATTGTGTTTGTGGATTCGTTGACATTCATTTCACGGTGACTTCGGACGTAGACGCGCCGTACAAACCAACGGACGAGCGGCAACTGAGCGAGCGAGCGCCGACCTTGAGTATATATACAGCGCGACGGCGCATGCGCTGTCAGCTGTCGAATGTTCTCGAAGGAGAAGCGCGCGCACGGCACAGATGGCGACGGCGCGACGGCGCATGCGCTGTCAGCTGTCGAATGTTCTCGAAGGAGAAGCGCGCGCGGCACAGATGGTGGGCGACGGCGCGACGGCGCATGCGCGCCCGTCAGCTGTCGAATGTTCGAGAAGCGGTGCGGACGGCGCGGACGGCGCACTACAAGGCGCGAGTATAAGATGCTTCCGCATCTAAAAGTGCCATTTTGCCACCCGGAAGTTCACCATCTTGGGGCATGTTGTCAGCAAGAATGGCGTACTACCTGACACTGCAAAACTCCGTGCCGTCGCCCAGTTTCCTAAGCCATCGACACTAAAGGAACTCCGGAGCTTTATCGGCTTATGTTCATACTTTCATCAATCTGTCCGTAATTTTGCATCCATAATGGCCCCTTGACACGGCTACTTTCTGACAGTGAAGGAATTTCGGCGTGGTCTTCCGCTTGCGATGACGCATTTGTGAAACTAGGTTATTTGCCGACATCTCCACCGATTCTCAGTCACTTTGATCCAGATTCCCCAACCGAAATCCACACCGTTGCTAGTGGAGTTGGCCTTGGCGCTACTCTTGCTCAACGCAAGTCTGGCTTCGACAAGTAGGTGGTTTCTTATGCCAGTCGCACTCTTTCTAGGACTGAAGAGAATTATTCGGTCACAGAAAAGGAATATCTGGCCATCATTCGGGCAATTACAAAATTTCGACCCTACGTGTATGGCTGTTCATTTGACGTCATGGCTGATCACCATGGTCTCCGCTGATTATCGTCATTATAAGACCCATCTGGCCATCTGGTTCATTGGCATTGCGTCTCCAAGACTATGATATCCGTGTCGTCTACAGGTCGGGCCGCAGACATTCAGATACCGACGCTCTTTCCCACTCTCTACTTTCCCATAAACATGGAAGTGCATCTCTTTTCAGTCTCGATGCTGCGGCACTTTGGTTCACTGACATGCCTTCCGAGCAGCGCTAAGACACTTGGATAGTCTCTGTGATAGAGGTACTGTCTCAGCCGCCCCAAGGTACCGCCAATCGTTCACTACAGCGTACAGCTCGACATTTCGCCATCCACGATGGACTCCGGTACCATCGCAACTACCTTTCCAACAGCCGCATGTAGTTGCTTGTGATTTCTCACCACCTACGTGCTTTTATTTGAGACTCCTTTCACGCAGATCCTCAATGTGGCCACGCCGGTGTGACAAAAACGTATGCACGCCTCCGACTGCGGTACTATTTGCACGGAATGTACCGATTTGTCCGACAGTATGTACATTCGTGTTCCAAAATTTAACGCCGAAAAAGCCCACCGAACATAGCCAATAGACAATTGCAGCCGTTGCCTTGCCCATCCCAACCTTTTGACCGCATCAGAATCGACTTGTACGGTCCCCTTCCGTACACTCCTGGCGGGATCCGCTGGGTGGTTGTCGCTATCGATCACTTGACACGCTATCCTGAAACTTCTGCGCTGCCAGAGGCCACATCATGTGAAGTTGGCTTGTTTATTCTTCACAATCTTGTTCTTCGCCATGGCGCACCTCTTGAGCTACTCAGCAACCGTGGAAGTACGTTTCTTTCCAAAGCCGTACAAGCCCTTCTTTGTGAATGCGTTGTGCATCGGACAACCAGCGCGTATCATCCGTAAACGAATGGAATGACCAAAAGGTTTAACCGCACACTGGGCGACATGCCGTCTATGTAGGTGTCCGTTGACCACACCAACTGGGACAGCATACTCCCCTTTGGTACTTACACTTACCATAGCGCCACTCAGTCTACGACAGGATTCTCTTCGTTCTTCCTCCTCTACGGGCGAGAATCTTTCTCATTCATGGACATCATTCTCTTGTACCACCCGGACGCTTCAGAATCGACAACTCTATCCGAAGTCGCCATCTATGCGGAAGATTGTGGGCAACTAGCACGTTCTTTAACTCCACAAGATCAAGCGTACCAGAAGGACCGTCACGATGAAAACCTGCCTCCCCAGTCATATTCGCCTGGCACGTTGGTATGGCTTCACGTTCTCTCATCTGCTCCTGGTCTTTCCAACAAACTACTGCCGAAGTACGAAGGCCCCTACTACCTCAGTCCTCGCCGGTTAACTATATTGTTGAGCCGGTTCAACCATCGACAGACCGACGCCGTCGCAGTCGCGAGACTCTTCATGTCGATTTATTGAAACCGCACTATGACTGACCCATCCTACCCATTCTATGGGTCACCAGGATGGCTCCTTTTCTGGGGAAGGGGAGTGATTTGTAGCATTGATATATGGCACAGGCAGGAGCGCCAGTGAAAGAAGAGATGGAGGAGTGCTGTTGCTTTTCGCGCTCGTTCCGCTTGACAGCTGGTCGGCTTTACTTCTGCATTTCCCCCAATAAACGTGTCTTCGGCTCACTGCTAAAGGCGCACTAACAAGTGAATCAATAAGTAAATCAGATGTTCAGGCTCAAGTCTGTGCTTACCAAGTGGTATCGTAAGTCTAGTGCTACCTCTAAGGCAACACTATTATTCATGAGTAATTTCTAGGGGTAGTTCATGGTTGCAAAATAACATAATATCATTCAAAAAAATTACTAGGAGAAAGATTAAAACTAACTATGCTGTGAACCAACTGTAAAGAAAGCTACATTGGGTGGAATGAGCATTCGCATGATTTGGACGAGGACAGAGACTATTTTAGCAAAAGGTATTGATCGATTGATATGTGCGGTCCAACGTCTCAAAACCACCATATTAAATTGAGAGATGCTATAGTGGAGGACTCCAATATATCGACCACCTCGGGTTCTTGAACGTGCACCCAAATCTAGGCACACGTGCCTACAGCGTTTTCGCCTCCATCGACAATGCAGCCACCACAGTCGGGGTTCGATCCTACAACCTGTGGGTCGGCAGCTGAATGTCTTAGCCACTAGAACCACCAGGGTGAGGCTTGAACAAAGGGTAGGAGGACATATCTTTCTGTGAATGGCATTCTGGTGCAATTTCATGCCATCTGTGCAAGGTATTAGAACACACAACTTGCTCCAAAATTTAATACCACTTCACATATCGTGGTGTTTTAATCATGCTTCCAGTAAAAGATCATCCGAGTTTGGCTGCTCCATGGTATGTTAAAATTGAGAACAGAAGTGTCATTCAATGTGATCATGACATTATGTCTTTCTTAGATAACACGCAATCTGAAGTACTGCTATTTCACATGATCATATCTTTCAAAACATGTCACAGTCTAGGAAACCTATTTTCTAGTTAATAGGTTTGTGGACTAATTGGTTTTGAAAAACAATGAAGTGACAAATGGCACGAAAAGACAGAGACAAAAAAAGACATACATGTGCAGTGACTCACAAATTATTTCACTTTCAGAAGTGCACGAGATATAAAGCAGTTTGTTTATTAACGAGTGAACATGTTTGTCTCCTTCTGTCTGTTTTCATACTGTGTATTATTTCCCTAATTTCCTGCTAGTTCATTTTCTTGGAAAGCAAATTTTGTGAAGTTCATTTGTCGATATCTGCATCAACAGCACTTTTGTGTAATTTTTTTTGTTTCAAAATACAACTTTTTTAAAATATTCAGGTTGCATGGAAAACATTGGGCACTACTACTTGCACTGTATATTTCATTCAACATGACAGATATATATATATTAAGTGACATGTATCGTTTTCTTGCTTCATATTTAATTTTTTTTTCAAAACAGTAAAAACAATTCTGAACGTTAGATCAGTCTGGGAGGGACAACTGCGCTATCTGCTTTTTTAATGTGACATGGCCCACGCTATGCGAATATCAGTGTCCTTCTTAAATGCGGAGTTGCATCTGGGGAACGCCTAGACTTCAACCGCTCTACTCTAGTACATGAGTTTCATGAGCACTGTGCGCCTTAACAGCGCGCAAGGTGGCAGTGAGTCGCGAGATGTAAAGAGAAATAAGGTGTCAAAGGACCCTTGAGCGAACGCACGGCGTAGCGAGAAACAGCACACCAAACAACTACCATTGAAACAAGTTCGTCTTGTCTTAGTTTACGCGCGGAGCACAGAAGACCACAGCGTAAATTCCACATGTGATACGACCCACTTACCTTAAAACAGCTGACATCCGGAGTAGTTCAAGTGGCGCGTCTTCTTCGCCAGCCGGCGGCCCACTCGAACGCGTAATAAATAAAAAATCGGAGCACACCAACTGCGTAAGAACACAACTCGTTTCACCGACACTGCCAGCGAAAAGTTCACACGTTTCGGTGCAATTTCTACGGCGTACGGCCACAGAACACCTACCAGTTCGGCTTCAACAAGGTTCACTGGCGTCGTCTAAGTGCGCTGCCATCTTGTATTAAAAAAAAACAAAAAATACCGAAAGTGCGTTCAGACAGCGCCTTCTAGATTTCTTGTGCCTGCCGGATTATTGGTGGTCACTTGGGAACCAGCGGTCGTCGGAACTACGGTGGTGGCGCCACTCAAGTAGGAGTGTCTTTAAATAGGTTTCTACGTTTTCAGAGCTTATATGCAACAAAAATAACTTAAAAAGTTTTTAAAAGACAAAAACGAAATTATAATTAACCCTACGTAAGTGACGCCGTCAATCAACGAACAACGTTTTAATGGAACGCATCCTCTGAAATTAGTAGCAAACGCCAAAAGTTTTTATCTCAAAGGCCAAGTACAAAGACTCTTACCTCTACGCATGCAGCGTTGCCATAGATGACCAACGTTTCGCGTTCATCCGGCAGGCACAGGACATCTAGGAGGCGTTGGTTTAGATTATGTTTTGATTGGTTGCCTCTTTGATTTATCTAGGTAGTTATTTTCTAGGTAGCTTTTTATTGGCAAGATTACAATGCGTTGCATGCCACCAAAATTACTCATTATATATTTTCAAAACTTTTCTGCTGTAAGTGTAGCTTCTCCGGTGCAAACAGTTTTCGGGAAAAACTGTCGTCTGTTGCAGCGATACAAGCGCGCATTATAGACGACTCTTAGCTGTGGTTTGCGCACAATAGGTGTTAGAAAGTGTTCGAACGAAGTCCCAACGCTGCGTCAAATGGAGCAAAGAGGCAAGTCAATTGTTGTTTATTCTGAATTTGTGCTAATTATAGGTATTTGAAGCGGTACCTCGTAAACACATGTGTATCATGGAGCTCACCGGGCTAAGCTAAATGTGCTATGATGCATTGTTGATACAGTACGAAGATTGTGTAAAGCATGGGAACCTTTATTGCAAAAGCTGCGAGATCAGGTGGCACCACATGGGTGCCAGATTGCCGAATTCACCGCTTTTGTGCATTTTTATGTTGTTCCCCCTGGAAACATTAGCTGCATCTAACGATGATGGAAGATCAACGAATGTCACTGGATATCAACACTTGAACGAGTGTGAGCTGGCTTTCGTCAACATAGACTAACTGATCTGTACTACAGAATTCAGCTAAATTAGCAGAACACGTTGCTGGACTTTTGGAACAAGTTGTGCTACACGTAGTTGCAGCTTTCCCAATTTTGTAACTGTCCCTTTTGATGACGGTAAAGGTTGTTTCAAAGTTTACTATTTTAGGCTGCGTGCCGTCTGCTGCAGAGTGGGACTGAACCTGAACACGACGATACAATACTTGTTTAAATGATTGCTTTCGCAAAATTATGTACCATACATTATGCAGTCTTTAAAGATTGTTTGTTTATTGACTTGAGTTGAGTGCTTTAGCTAACAAAATGAATAGGTCAACCGCGGCAAGGATTGTAGCCTCTGTCATTGGCATTAATAGGCAATCGCGGAAGCTTAGCAAGCGCGATTTCCTGTTTTGCGGTGACACCAAGACTGAGCGGCGCTGCCGTAGCAACAGGTGACGGCGCCTTGGTAGCAGAGAGTTGGCGCTCAATGCATGGTTTCCTGCATGTTTCAAATCCTCCTCGCCATGTTTCTATGCATTGTTGTGAGGTAGGTGCTCTTTGTTTTGAGCGGCTATTTTTCAGTTTTGATGGGCCATCCTACCCAACGAACCGTGTTAGTATCCGGGCAAGTTTGCTGTGACTTTTATTTTCGATTAATTGCGCTATGCAAGAGAGCTGTCGTAGACTAGAGGTTGGGAAAAATCTACGGGGGGGGGGAGGAGTAAGTTAGGAAAACAAAAAAAGCCACCTTTTCTGATGGGTACCTACGCCACTGATCTCCACTAACATCGCATCTAGGGTAGATCAGTAACCCGAATGGTATAGTGGTCCGTTAATACTATAGATGGTACATACTTCCAGAGCTTTCGGCCACGGCGTCTCTCATTATCATATCGTAGTTTTGGGACGTAAAAGCCCGGATATTATAAAGAGAGGAGAGAGGAGGGGTCCATGGAGCATCGCCACAGTCAGAACGGGGGTTTGACATCCCTTGCCTCTGAAAAAGTTGCATTTTGCCCGCGTACATACGCACGAACGTACATCAATATTAGTTGCACGCCCCCCCCCCCCCCCAAATAATAAAACAGGATGGCAGCTTCACAGTGGTGGTTCCAAGCCTTAAGAAATAGTGAAGGTGTTCCTGTTCTTTTCTCATCACTTTCGCTCAATCTTTTTTTTCGATCTTTTTTTTTCTCTCTCTATCTCTTCCTTGCTTCTTGGTTCCATTCCTTGCTCTGTTAGTCCACTTCGTTGCTTCCTCCCTTTTCTCTCTAGTCCACTCTGTGCTCATTCTCTCACGCATCACAATTTTCATCCCACGCCGGACAAACGGGCGAAATCGTACGCCGGGCGCGTGTGTTCTTGGAACGAAGCAGAAGGGGAAGAAGAAGACGCAGAGCGTGCGCCAGGCGAGAATCGTGGAATTTCACGTACTAGGCCCGGCAGTGCCGGGTACTAGGTGACATGATATGCCATTGTGGTAATGATGATCATACTTTATTTAGCATGAAATGATTAACACAGGGTATAAGTGCTTCACCGTAAAAAATATTTCAGGCTGGCTACACCACTGTCCCACAGTATCAAACGCTTGGTCGGTGTACCTTTCGGCCGTTCAGAAAAACAAGCGGGTGTCAGCGGCATTCACAGTGAATCTGACCAGGCAGTTACCGCATTGAAGGCGGACGCTACCGCTTCAGGAACTATACGCGGTCGGCAATTTCGTGGGAATACGGAGGCAGTTCGTCCGAATAAGTCGAACTGGTACAGGTGGGAAGAGGGGGGGTGGCTACCGATTTTGAATGATTGTTAGAATTCATTCAGCTCTGTCAGCACCGTGTCCGGGTATATTATTTCTGTGTCCTCGTACAATCTTACCTGTGTTATTTTTAGGTCCTGAATGCTGTACGTAATCATCATCATCAGCCTGACTACGTGCACTGCAGGACAAAAGCCTATCCCATGTTCCGCCAGTTGACCCGGTCCTGTGCTTGCTGGTGCCAATTTATACCCGCAAACTTCTTAATCTCATCTGCCCACCTAACCTTTCGTCTCCCCCTAACCCGCTTGTCTTCTCTGGGAATCCAGTTAGTTACCCTTAATCACCAGTGGTTATCCTGTCTACGCGCTACATGCCTGACCCATGTCCATTTCCTCTTCTTGATTTCAACTGTGATATCCTGAACCCCCGTTTGTTCCTAATCCATTCTGCTCTCTTCTTGTCTCTTAAGGTTACACCTACCAGTTTTCTTTCCATTGCTCGCTGCGTCGTCCTCAATTTAAGCTGAACCCTCTTTGTAAGTCTCTAGGTTTCTGCTCTGTAGCTAAGTACCGGCAAGATAAAGCTGTTCTATACCTTTCTCTCGAGGGATAGTGGAAATGTACCTGTCATAATTTGAGAATGCTTGCCAAATGTGCTCCACCCCATTCTTATTCTTCTAGTTACTTCAATCTCGTGGTTCGGCTCCGCGGTTATTACCTGCCCTAAGTAGACAGTCGTTTAACCTTTGAAGTGCACTATTGCCTATCTCGAAGCGCTGCTCCTTTCCGAAGTTGTTGTACATTACTTTCGTTTTATGCAGATTAATTTTAGGACCCACCTTTCTGCTCTCCTTGTCCAACTCCGTAATCACGAGTTGCAATTCGTCCCCTGCGTTACTCAGCAATGCAATTTATTCGGCGAAACGCAGGTTACTAAGGTACTCTCCGTTAACTCTTATCCCTAACTGTTCCCATTCTAGGCTTCTGAAAACTTCCTGTAAGCACGCGGTAAATAGCATTGGGAAGATTGTGTCCCCCTGCCTTACACCCTTCTTGATTGGTATTCTGTTGCTTTCTTTATGAAGCACTGTGGTAGCAGTTGGTCCCCTGTAGAATTCTTCCAGAATGTTTATATATGCTTCATCGATGCCCTGAATCAGCAGTGTCCGCATGAATGCTGATATTTCTACTCAATCAAACGCCTTCTCGTAATCAATAAAGGCTATGTATAGTGGTTCGCTATATTCTGAGCATTTCTCTATTACCTGATTGGTAGTATGAATGTGGTCGATCGTTGAGTAGCCTGTTCGAAATCCTGCTTGCTTCTTTGGTTGATTGAATTCAAATGTTTTCTTTACTCTGTTAGCAATTACGTTTCTAAATAGCTTGTATACTACAGAGAGCAAGCTGATCACTCTGTAATTCCTCAAGTCTTTGTCATCTCCTTTCTTATTATCATCGTTTCTTATCTATTAAGATGATGTTAGCGATCTTCCAAGAATCTCATGCTCTTACCGTAAGGAGACACCTGCTAAACAGAGTGGCTAGTTTTTCTAACACAGTCTGTCCTCCATGTTTCAGCAGATCTGATGTTACCTGATCCTCACCAGAAGCTTTGCCTCTTTGAATGCTCTCCAAAGCTTTGCTGACTTCTATCATTACTGGTGGGGTATCATCTGCGTTACTGCTAGTTGTTATAGAATTAAGGTCATGGTTGTCCCGGCTACTGTACAGATCTCTGTAAATCTCCTCCGCTATTTTAACTATCCTCTCCATATTGGTAGTTATTTTGCTTTCTTTGTGCTTTAGTGCATACATCCGAACTTTGCCTATCCCAAGTTTCCTCTTTACTGCTTTGACGCTTCCTTCGTTTTTCACAGCGTGTTCAATTCTCTCCATGTTATACCTTCTTACATCGCATACCTTACGCCTATTAATCAACTTCGAAAGCTCTGCCAGTTCTATTTTGTCTGTTGTACTTGATACTTTCATGATTTGACGCTTCTTAATGAGATTCCTCGTTTCCTGGGAAAGCTTGCCAGTTCCTGTTTAACTACCCTGCCTCCAACTTCCACTGCACACCCCGTAATGATACTCGTCAGATTATCATTCATTGTATCTACGCTAAGGCTGGTTTCCTCACTAGGAGCCGAGTACCTGTTCTGAATCGAGACTGAATTCCTGTACTTTCCCTCTCAGTGCTAGCTCATTGATTGGCTTCTTGCGTATTAGATTTTGTCGTTCCTTCTTCAAGACTCGGTGAATTCGACACCGTAGCATTCTATGGTCAGTGCATTGTACCTTGCCAACCACTTCCATATCCTGCACAATGCCTGGGTGTGCACTCATTATAAAGTCTATTCCGTTCTTATTTTCGCCATTAGGGCTCCTCCATGTCCACTTAGGTTCCGCATTTTCGGTAGAAGGTATTCAAAATCCCTAAATTATTACGTTCTGCGAATTCTCCTAGTAGCTCCCCTTTGGCATTTATAGTACCGATGCAATAATCTCCTACTGCCTGGTCTCCAGCCTGCTTCTTCCCTACCATTGCATTAAAGTCTCCCATCAGTATAGTATACTGCGTTTTTACCTTACTCATTGCCGATTCCACATCTTCATAGTAGATTTCAATTGAAGCGTCTTCATGGCTGGAGGTTGGTGCGTAAGTCTGTACCACCTTTATCCTGTATCTTTTATTCAGTTTATTTACGTTACCTTCCAACCTTTCATTATAGTTTTAGTATTCCTTTATGTTGTCAGCTATGTTTCTGTGAATTAAGAACCCCACTCCCAGTTCTCTTCTGTCAGCCAAGCCCCGATAGCAAAGGACGTGCCCATTCTGTAGCATCGTATAGGCCTCATCTGTCCTCCTAACCTCACTGAGCCCTATTATATCCCATTTAACACTCTCTAGCTCCTCGAATAGTACATCTGGACTTCCCTCACTAAATAAGCTTCTGGTGTTAAACGTTGCCAAGTTCAGGTTCCAATGGCGGCCTGTCCGGATCCAGAGATTCTTAGCACCCTCTGCAGCGTTGCAGATCTTACCGCCGCCATGGTCAGTTTCTTCGCAGCTGCTGGGGACTGAGGGCCGTGAGTTATTTCACATATTCTTACAAGAAAACGTATATTTACAGATATTTACAACGATTACACGCGATGACAATGCCTGGCGCACTGGCGGGCTGGAACCAGTCTCTAACCACTTCGTAGTCTTCTCTTTCAGCCAGGGACCCTCTACCGCTTTATGCCCCAATCCCACTACTGCCTTGTGGCACTACCCCGCGGCGTTAAAGCGCCGACCCGGCGCTTGTCACGAAAGGGGAGTGTTGGGTGACACATAAGGCTTTAGTCTGACGACGTGCACAACAGTGGATGGTGGTGGCATTGAGTGCGCTTCGTCGACGACTCGCTGTATCTCGTAGGTGAGGTTGGTGATCTTGCGAAGGACTTTGTATGGTCCGTCATAGCGAAATAAAAGTTTTTCGGAGAGGCCGATGTGACGACATGGGGTCCACAAGAGTACGAGAGAACCTGGTGCATACGAAACTTCGCGGTGGTTACGATCGTATCGATCTTTCTGAGAGGCTTGAGAAAGCATGAGTCGTTCTCGGGCAATCTGTCGTGCTGCGTCGGCTCGCTCTATGGCATCGTGGGCGTATGTGACAGGGGAGCTTAAACCAGCGGGAAGGAGTGTATCAAGAGGCAGAGAGGGTTCCCGTCCATAAAGAAGGTAGAACGGGGAATAGCCTGCGGTGTCATGTCTGGAGGAGTTGTAAGCGAAGGTGACGTAGGGTAACGTTGCGTCCCAGTCACGGTGGTCTGGAGAAACATACATTGACAACATGTCCGTGATAGTGCGATTCAGGCGCTCTGTAAGTCCATTAGTTTGTGGATGGTATGCCGTTGTGAACTTGTGGTTCGTGGAACAGGAGCGTACAATATCCTGGACGACGCGAGATAAAAAGTATCGGCCTTGGTCAGTAACGAGCTGTCGAGGGGCGCCGTGATGCAATATAATGTCATGTAGCAGAAAGTCGGCGACATCGGTAGCACAGCTGGTTGGAAGAGCGCGGGTGATCGCTTAATGTGTCGCGTAGTCGGTCGCCACGGCAACCCATTTGTTCCCGGATGCAGAAGTGGGAAATGGCCCGAGAAGGTCGAGCCCTACGCGGTAGAATGTTTCAGCAGGGATCTCAATAGGGTTAAGAAGGCCAGCTAAAAGCGATGTTGGACGTTTTCGACGTTGACAAAGTTCGCAGCTGGCGACATACTTTTGCACAGAGCGATATAGGCGTGGCCAGAAAAAACGGCGCCGGACGCGATCATAAGTGCGGGTGACTCCCAGGTGACCAGCGGCAGGTTCATCGTGAAGCTGTCGGAGAACATCTACACGCAAATGGGAAGGCACGACTAGAAGGCGGTCAGAAACATTAGGGCGCATGTTGTGGCGGTAGAGAACACCTTCATGAAGGAAATACAAGTTCAGAGAAGTGGGTGGAGTAGCGGAACTCAGGCTTTCTATGATGGGAAGTAAATCCGGGTCGCGGCGTTGCTCAGTAGCGATATCAAGAAAGTCTGATATTGATAAGACGCAAGCCTCCGTAGCTCTCTCTGTGGCGTCTGGTGGATCCACTGGATACCGTGACAGGCAGTCGGCGTCTTGATGGAGGTGACCAGATTTATACACGACCGAGAAGGTGTATTCTTGGAGGCGTAGAGACCAACGACCGAGACGTCCCGTCGGATCTTTTAGCGAGGAAAGCCAGCAGAGTGCATGATGATCAGTTACAACAGTAAAACTGCGGCCGAAGAGGTACGGGCGAAATTTAGCGACAGCCCAAACAAGAGCAAGACACTCTCTTTCGGTGATCGAATAGTTCCTCTCGGCAGGGGATAAAAGGCGGCTGGCGTAGGCGATGACACAGTCACTTCCATGCTGACGCTGAGCTAAAACAGCACCAATTCCGTGGCCACTCGCGTCCGTACAAACTTCTGTCGGGGCAGTCTGATCGAAGTGGGCTAATATTGGCGTAGTCGTGAGGGCTGCAATGAGCGCCGAAAATGCAGCACTCTGAGGCGAATTCCAAGTAAATGGGACGTCTTTTTTAAGAAGCTCGGTGAGAGGCCGCGCAATATCGGCGAAATTTCGGATGAAGCGGCGAAAGTAGGAGCACAAACCAAGGAAGCTCCGGACATCCTTATGAGAAGAGGGCACGGGAAATTGAGTCAATGCGCGAATTTTGTCCGGATCGGGCTGTACCCCAGATGCGTTAACGAGGTGACCAAGTACAGTTATTTCGTGACGGCCGAAACGGCATTTGGAGGAGTTCAGCTGGAGACCAGCGTTGCGAAATACTTGGAGAATACTGAACAGTCGCTCTAGATGGCTTGCGAACGTCGGTGAAAAAACAATTATATCATCTAAGTAGCATAAGCAAGTGGACCATTTGAAGCCGCGCAGAAGGGAGTCCTTCATGCGCTCCAAGGTGGCCGGCGCATTACAAAGCCCAAACGGCATTACTTTAAATTGGTATAACCCATCGGGGGTTACAAATGCTGTTTTTTCTCGGTCCCGTGGGTCAACAGCGATCTGCCAATAACCAGATCGAAGGTCAATGGACGAGAAAAACTTTGCGCCATGAAGGCAGTCAAGGGCGTCATCTATTCTTGGTAAAGGGTAAACGTCCTTCTTAGTGACCTTGTTGAGATGTCTATAGTCGACGCAAAACCGCCATGTGTTGTCCTTCTTCTTGACAAGCACGACCGGGGATGCCCACGGACTAGATGAGTGTTTGACGACGCCTTTGGCGAGCATTTTCTCGACCTCTTTCTGGATGACAGAGCGTTCGGCAGCGGAGACGCGGTAAGGGCGGCGATGAATTGGGTTGGCATCGCCGGTGTTGATGTGATGGGTCACAACTGATGTCTGGCCTAAAGGGCGGTTGTCAAGATCGAATATGTCCGCATAGGATGTCAACAGACGGTGGAGGTCTTGTGCTTCGGAGGGCGAAAGATCTGGCGCTATCATTTTGGCAATGTCAATGCTTGACAGGTTAGGCGCAGTGAGCAAGTTGACGTGCGGAGTAGGTTGCTGAGCCGAGAGTTCAGAAATATCACACTCTTGCAACGACGACATGACGCCTAGTTTAATGCCAGCAGGCAGCACATGCGTGGAGAAACCAAAGTTCAAAAGAGACAGATGGGTCTGATTGTGGCATACTCTCACCACGGTGTGCGGGACAGCAATGGAGTGCTTTAGCACAACGTCGGTAATAGGTGAAACGACATATTCACCATCGCGCACAGGCGGATCACACACGAGCTGCACATAAGTCGCGGCTTGCGGCGGAAGATGCAGGAACTCGGTGGCACAAAGGCGACTTTGAGTGTCATGGGCAACAGCGGCGTCAAAAGGCAGTTCCAACTGAAGAAGACCCGCCGAGCAGTCGATAAGGGCGGAGTGCGCAAAGAGAAAGTCGAGGCCAAGAATCACGTCATGTGGGCACTGCTCAAGCACGGTGAACAATACGACGGTCTGGCGCCCAGCAATACACACGCGAGAGGTACACATGCCGAGAACGGCAGATGTGCTCCCATCGGCAAGCATTACTGCACACTTAATAGGAGGCGTGATCACTTTTCGCAGTTTAATACAGAGAGCAGCGCTCATGACTGAAATTTGTGCACCAGTGTCTATGAGGGCTGTAACGGTAACGTCATCCACCAAAAGGTCCAAAATATTGCGGCGTGTAGGAATCGTCAACAGAGGATTTGCAGAATGGGTCGTTAATGCAGCGTCACCTCCGGGAGCTGCATGGTCTAGTTTCCCGAGGTTGAGGGCCCAGGTCGTGCAGGGGACCTGGATCGAGAAATCATCGGCGAGAGAGGTCGGCGTCCTTGGGGTGATGGTGACCGGCTGAACCTTCGGCCCTGAACGTTAGTAGGAGCAGGCTGTGGATCGTACGGAGTAGAAAAGCGGCGAGAACTGCCTTCAAAGCGACGCCATGTCCCAGTGTTCCAAGACGAATTGGATGACCAACGATTGCGACAGTAGCGTGCAATGTGGCCGGCGCGAGAGCAGTGAAAGCAGATCGGTCTATCATCCGACGTTCTCCATTCAGCAGGGTTCCGGTAGCGGGAAGGGTAGCGTGAAGGGTACACCGGAATCTGGTTAACAGAAGCCGAGCTCTCGGTGGTGCGAACAGCGCAAACAGGTGTGATGCCGAGATTTGCTATTTCTTGGCAAACGACGGCTTGGATGAGGGAAACGGTGGATGCGTTATCTTGAGGACCGTCAGAGGCGATGGCTGCAGGAGCCATTGCTTCGAGTTCGCGACGAACGATTTGGGTGACATTCTCGGACGATGTAGCTTGGGTGAACTTGGGGCTGTCTTCACAGGTCGAGGTGGCTGCAGTATTAGGCAGACGCGCAAACTGGCGGGTTATGCGACGGTTCTTGGCGTACTCGAAGCGCTGACACTCCTTCACAACCGCGTCGACGGTGGCGCAATCTTTAACGATCAACAGATTGAACGCGTCATCGGCAATTCCCTTCAATATGTGAGCGATTTTGTCAGTTTCGCTCATGTTCTCGTCCACCTTTCGACAGAGGCCCAATACGTCCTGTATGTAAGATACATATGATTCTGTCGATGTCTGCACGCGACATTCCAGGTCTTTCCTCGCGGCCTGCTGTCACCCAAACGGCCTGCTGAATAACTCGAGAAGCTTCAATTTGCAAACGTCCCAGCTGGTCAACTCCGACTCATGCGTCTCATACCAGGTGAGCGCCGTATCCCGCAAGTAAAATACAACGTTGGCCAGCATCAACGTAGGGTCCCACCTATAGTATTCACTCACGCGCTCGTACAAAGCGACCCAATCTTCAACATTCACCTTGTCCTTGCCTGTGCCCGAGAAGGTTCCGGGGTCTCGTGGAGGCAGGAGAATCAGAGGAGGCAGCTGCTGGTGTTGGTGCTGGTGCTGGTGCTGCTGGTGCTGCTGGTGCTGGTGCTGGTGCTGCTGCTGCAGCTGCGGCTGCTGTTGCTCTTGTGGGTGGGCCTGTTGAGCCATTGCAGGAAAATGAAGGTGGCGACCACTCCGAAGTTCCGTGTTGGTTTGCCGGAAAAGCCAGGTAGGCGTGCCCAGCACCTCCACCAATAATCTTACAAGAAAACGTATATTTACAGATATTTACAACGATTACACGCGATGACAATGCCTGGCGCACTGGCGGGCTGGAACCAGTCTCTAACCACTTCGTAGTCTTCTCTTTCAGCCAGGGACCTTTTACCGCTTTATGCCCCAATCCCACTACTGCCTTGTGGCAATATGTAAGTGGGAGGTAGTGGCCAGATGCTGCACCAGGTTGGCCAATCCTTCGCTGGTGAGGGAGTGCATTACTGGCGGTGGTTATCAGTGAGGCCGCCCCCCAGGCCTCTTAATATAGTTCCATCACCTCGCGGACTTTTTTTTATCCTGTTTGGAACTGCGCCGCACAAGGGTTTGAGCCACGGACCTTTTGCCTGTGAGGCAGATGCTGTAACCACTATGCCATCGCCGCATCTCGTAATCGTACGTAATCGGGTAGACCTTAATCGTATGGTTATAGCGCAGCTCTGTTTGAGAGTGAACAAAAGAAGCCAGCGAAGAAGGGGAATACTGATGACATGATGCGTGCTAATTTGAGTGACGAGATGAGTGCTAATAATAAGTGCCATAGTTTATTTGGCATCGCAAAACAACCATGATTATGTGAGGCGCCGTATAGTGGAGTGCTCCGGAAATTTCCATCACCTGGGGCTCTATAATGTCCACCTACTGGTGTTTTCTTACGTTCAACTAAATCTAGTCGCATGGGCCTCACGCATTTTGTCCTCCATCGAAATTGCGGCTGCAGCGGTCGAGATTGGATCCCGCAACATGTGGTTCAGCAGTGGAGGACCATAACCACGACGCCACCAATGCGAGTTCGGAGTCCAGCTTAGGATCTCGGACGGTGTTCACACCAGCCCTACGGCCCATGCATGGCGTCAGTCTTGAGAGAGCGCCCAGCAGTGCTGTCTTGTATTGCTACGCCTCTGAGGAGAAAATGCCGATGCACTCTGAAGTTCGCTTCTGGCTCCCCTGCAAAAAAAATAAATAAAAAAAAATGTGGACAAGCCTTTGACATCTGTTTAAACATTCTTTCTGACAGCCCTGACGGGATACTTCCTTTTCGTGGGCCACTCACTCACCATTTTCGAGCGATAGCTCTACTACTCCAACTGCAATATATATATATATATATAAATATATATATATATATATATATATATATATAGATATATATATATATATATATATATATATATATATATATATATATATATATATATATATATATATATATATAGATATATAAACACCTGGTTCAGTGAATCTGACCTAGATCAGCCATCACTGGAGACCCACCGAAATTTTAAGCTGGAAATTGCAAGGGAGAAAATGTACGATAATTCTCGGGTTAGTTCTATGCTCTCCGAGGCTAGAACGGGAGTATGGCGGACCAAGACATACTTAGCGGCACATACCCACGGGCGGGTATATGCCGCTGGTATGTGGGTATGTGCCACAAAGGATCGACACTTTGTATCTACCCAGCCAACAGCGAGAAGACACATGGGCAAATTTAATGCGTGTGCATTAAGCAATGCCCGACATCGGTAGCGTCGACCCAACGAAGGCATATAATAAATGTCAGTGTTAAGAAAAACGTGACATAGGGAGCGTGGATAGCAGATATGGATGAATATACGGACCCAATTGACAGAATGCTTAATGGATATGTGTGAAAGCATGATTTAATTATTTGCAACAGCACCGAGAAATGCGAATGGCAGATAACATGGAAGGTGGGAAGGCTGCAGTCGTCGATAGATTACGCAATAATGTCCCATAGGATGTATGATCGGCTAAGGATGATGAACATAGATGATTATGGGTTCACATTCTTAGATAGTGACCACAAACGTATCAAGCTGAGTTTCGGAAGAGAAATGAACTTGGAAAGGCGGCATTACGAGCAACCACATGTTAATATTTATTCACAAAGGCAAATAGAAATATCAACTAAAGAGATTGAGAAAATAATCACCGAGGATACTAAAACTGAGTGGACGTACGCAAATATAACTCTGATTGTTTGAGTTAAAGCTTGCTAAGATACGAATCTAATCAACCGGGAAAAGCAGACATAAACCCAAGAGCTGGTTGGGTGAGGAAGTTAAGAGAGCCATAGTAAGAGGTGAAGAAGCCTCCGGAGAACACAGGTATGCTAAACAGAGGGGTGAACCGGAAGATGATGTCAAAAGAAAATGGGATATCTTTTTGAGCTGTAGAAGGAAAGCGCCGATTTGATCAGTGACAAGATTAGAAGAAAGGGGGCCCAATGGATGGCGGAAGTAAACAAAAAGGATAGAAAGGCAGCTGCAAAGTTTTTGAACCACCTCAATTCTCTGAGTAATAAGACCAGCATGAAACAGAGGTTTATACCTACAGTTCAAGGGGCCAGACTAGAAGGGGATGAGGCAATGGAATATGTAAAAACAATGATGACAGAAAAATTTTAACACAAAGAAAGCGCTGCATGCACCGTACCTTATGAGGGTGGACCAATTAGCTCAGTGACTCCACTGGGACAACGAGCGTGGGAAAGGACAGAGAAAAAAGTTCTTAATAGCACATCAACAGGCCCTGATGGCATCCCAATCATGCTAATAAAGAAACTAGGACCAAATATAAGCAAACATTAGGAGAGGCAGCGAGCACAGAAATAATGTATGATGAAGCTCCCAATGGGTGGAAACTAAGCAGGATGAGCATGATCTATGAAGGAAAGGAAGGCAAAGCCGATATAAACAGCTATGGTCCTATAACAGTGACATCAGTAGTTTACAGGCTGGTGATGCAGATAGTAAAGGAAAGACTACAGACATGGGTGGAGAATGAGAAGGTGCTGGGAAAAACTGCAAATTGGGTTCCGTAAACGAAGAAGGTTGGAGGAAAATCTTTTCTACACTAAATCTACACTACACTCTAAAAAAATATCGAGTAAAAAGGGTGTCTTTCTGTCCCACAACAATAATCGTCATCATGCTTGCGTGCGCTTCCTTTCTTGAAAACTCGGCGCTGGCCACTTTCCTATCCAGATTACAATGTAACCCTGATAATGGGCATGTCGATCGTGACCGGAATGTACCAGGCGCGGGGCGATAGCGCAAAGATGGAACGCAATATAGATGACGATTATTGTTTTGGGACAAAAAGACACCCTTTTTACTCGCTCTTTTTAGAGTGTAGATGTAGAGATGGAATAACTAATCTTCGAAAAGATATCTATAAAAGTAACAAGGTAGTTATGAAATGTTAAGAACAGGTATACAAGCCTGCAGAGGTAAAACGGGGGCTTAGGCAGGGGTGTCTCCTGTCACGCTTATTATTAATGATGTACCTACAAGGATTAGAGGCCAAATTAGAGGGAAGTGGACTTGACTTCAACCTCTCCTTCGTCAAACAAGAAAAAACTCATTGAACAGGCACTACCAGCATTGATGTACTCAGATGATATAGTGCTAATGGCCGACAACAAGGAAGATTTGCTGAGATTGATGGACATCTGTGGTAATGACGGAGATAGGTTCCATTTCAGATTCAGTAAGGAAAAATCAGCAGTCATGATTTTTAATGACAATGAAGGTAGTGAGCTTAGAATACAGGAGTTCACGCTAGAGATAACGGATAAATACAAGTATCTGGACGTATGGATGAGCAATGGGACCGAGTACCTTATGGAAAACGAAATATGCGTGACGACTAAAGGTAACAGGAATGCAGCAGTCATGAAAAATAGGGCACTTTGGAATTGCGATGCTGTACCACTGAGCTACCACGACAGCTGGCACTTTGGAATTAATATAGGTATGATGTTGTGAGAGGAATATGGAAAGGGTCTATGGTTCCTGGTCTGACATTTGGCAATGCGGTCTTGTGCATGAGATCAGAAGTTCAAGTAAGATTAGAAATTAATTAACGTGGCATAGATAGACTTGCTTTGGGAACACACAGGAGTACCCCAACTCAGGGGGTACAGGGGGACATGGGATGGATATCATTTGAATGCAGGGAAGCTAGTAGCAATATAGAATATGAGGAGCGATTGAGAAAAATCTGGTAGGAGCGCTGGGCTAGGAATGTTTTCAGCTACTTGTACATTGAGGATGTTGATACTAAATAGAGGAAGCGAAGTTGAATACTGTCAAGCAAGTATTTAGACAACAGCAGAATACCAAGCCAAAAGGAAACATCGGTGAAGAAGAAGGTGAAGGAAACGGAGAGGGACATGTGGAAGATGGAAATGCTTACGAAATCATCACTGGAGACCTACTGAACTTTTAAGCAGAAAATTGCAAAGGAAAATATGTACGATAATTGTCGGGGTAGTTCTCTGCTTTTCTAGGCTAGAACGGGAGTATTGCGGACCAAGACGTACCGAGCAAAATACGAAGGGACCGACACTGTACGTAGTGCATGTGGAGAGGAAAAGGAAACGGCTGAACATTTCATAATGTTCTGTTAAGGGCTCCGCCCTATAGTCGAAGATAATGGCACCGAATATTTCAAAGAATTTGGGTTAAATCACAGTGAGGGAAAAATAGACTTTAAACGGGTAGAAATAACCAGGAGGAGGCTAACTGATTGGTGGTTACAATCGAGGTGCGAGTGAAATTCAAGCCTTGAACACACTGTGATAGTACTTAACTTTGTGGCAAAGTGGCGCAAGCCACCACCCAATCTAAAGGGCACAGCCGGATACATCCATTCATCCATCCATCCGTACAGGCAGTTTGGCATATGCTTGGATGGTCTGCAAACGTTTTTTGTCGACTATAATAATGCTGTGGGGTGGCGACCACTTCAGATTAATCGGTGGTCGTGGTGTGTGCGATGTTTATCGCGCGCGTCACATGTCTACTGTTGCATGTATACATGAAGCTTAACAGAGCCTCTGACCGCGGTGCGCGCTGTGGCCAGACGCTCTGTTAAGCCTCATAACCAAAGTTACCACGTTTCTCCGCCAAGGCTTTACTGAAAACAATAACAGGAGGCCTACATCATTACATTGTCTGATGCGAACGCCTGTGGAGAACGCGAGGAATTCGCTTACCCAACATGTTCGCAATGGCCTGTATCCAGAGCTATCGCCGTTCTGCTTCGCCAAATCAACGAAAATCAGTGAAATTGAAGTCCTTTCCATCCGTGGCAAACACCAAAAACAGCAGCGACGACTTAAGTCGTTCTTCGTACAGTGCGGAGCCGTTCCGTCTGCTTTCGTCTTCGCCGTCGTTCTGGCGGGTGAACCAGCAAGCACTTCATGACAGTTCGGAGATACGTCGGACTAGCAGAGAGAAATTCGTAGCTCTTTTTCTAAGTGTTCAATGCACAAAGACGCCTAGTATTTTCCTCAGTCGTTTCGTAAAGGCCTGACCGCATGCACCCGTTGCAGCGCGGGGCTTTCTGACGCGGGGTCGTGCCGTGGCTACGCGGAGCTGTGCGCCCACTTTCTCCACAGGGAGAGGGCACCTTGGCGCGTCAAAACGCTTCGCGCTGACGCGCTGCAACGGGTGCGTGTGGCCAGGCCTTAAGCACCTGAATGCGCAGGAAACCGTGCAAGGGAGTCTGGCTTTGCTCAAAACTGCGTCGGCAGGTGGCGCTGCGTGCCCGCAAAACTCCAGTCTGACGTCTATTTGCAGTTGAGCGGGAGGCATGATGCAGCTAAATGACGGGATCGGACTGCTCAGGTCCACAAAACGGAAGCACGTTACCACCCCTAAAGCTAATAGGCTTACTTCGTATGCATCATTCCACTATAGCATTACTATTGCTTCTCCGTTACGGGGCAATTGGACATTATTTTGTTCCTCAAAAATATGTTGTGAAAGCATAAGGGTAATCCGTGTGCTCATTTTCGAAACGGCAGATGAGATAATTCTTTCGAAAAAATAAATAAAACAGAAATCGGTATCCCTGTGCGACTAGCTGTGTGGCGTGGGGTCTACAGTGCATTTTTTTGTGGACCTGAACAAAATTACTTATTACAATCATAACTGTTCAGCTGATTAAAAAAACATATCACTTGTTAACCCTATTTATGACGCATACTGCCATTTACGAGTTGTGCATGATGAGTTCACGAGGCGTATGAAAACACGCGTCATGCTCAGAAGGCTTTCAGAGTTTGTGCCTCGCAATATGAAGGCCTCTCGTAGATCACATGTCTAAAATAATAATTAAAGCGTTAGTCGGTGGATGTTCAAAATACGAACCTCTTCGTCGGTGCAATATTTGTCGCTTTGAGTAACTGAGTTCACTAACAATTTCATGGCCTATCACGCGACGTATAGGCACACGGCTTCACTTCGTGAAACGGGATGCCAGTGCGCTGGCCTTGTGTGCATGGCCGGGACACACAGGCACAATGTGACGGCCCAGGACTCTGTATATGAGAGCCCAAACTCACTCGCCCAATAAAGTGTCTCCTCCTCTGCAGGTCGTCGAGGAAGGCGGCTCTCGTCGCGGAGCTCGTCATCTAGCGTCGGCGGGGATCCGTGCAGGCTCCGATGCAGCCAGCCACTCGACCGCACTCGCAGCTCGGACGAAAATTTGCCCGACTTCGCATCCTGCAGCGCGACCGCAACTGACCACCCGCGAACGGTCACGATCAACGACCTTCCGTCTGAAATACTCTTCCGTGTATTTCAACACTGTAATGGTGAGGATGGTGGTCTCATCGCTGCCATTTGCGAACGAGGCGTCGTTGGTATACCCTCTCGGAGTGGGAGAGCTTTAGCTAGATGTTACGATTGTTGTCATGAAGCTATAGCGAATGACACCCCAACAAAAAAGCGAATAGGCACAGCGGGTCATCTGCGTAGATTAGCCATATTGCGGGTCCCTGTGAATACTCGCTCTTTTCCTTCCTTGTTTTATTTTGGTGAACGCGCCTGGCTAACTGATAACACTTCGAGAGATACAGATTTCTCCCCTTTCGGACGGGGCATAATTTTTAAAAATAACAGATCTATGACAGAAAGCCTACTGTCATCGTCGCGCGAAAACAGTATGTTCGTCGAGACTGCAGCCCACAACTTATGGACAAAAACTTGAACATTTAACTGATTGAGTTGAGCGCATTTTCTTGGAGAGGGAAGTTGTAGTCGACCTCAGATCATAGAATAACCATTTTTTTATAAATCGCGAGAGTTGAATTTAATATTTGAGATATTCTTAATCAAATTTAATGTTTATTACGAAGCTGACCGCTCCCTACGCGCAGGAAATGCGGTCACTATTAGGCAAGGCCAGAAGTTCTCATCACGAAAGAGTGACTGATCTCGAAACAAGGCTCGCCGAGGCAGGATCTGGTCAAGAAAAGCGGCGAGCACTCAGAATTGCAGGAGTGGACGGCTTATCCTTTGTGCGCGATGTGTGGCTCTTTTGTCCTTCGTGCTTAAACTATAAAAAGACGCAAATAACTCTTGAGTGTACGCAAAAAAAAGCCATAAAGTGGCTGCTTTAGAGTTTTATGCTGTACAAAGTACATTCTTTATTGTGAAGTAAGGAAAAAAAACTAATCAACGGCCCGCACCATAAGCATATAGTAAGCAATGCCAATTACTAAAAGAAAAAGGAACAGGGCAGAGGGAAGTAAAATTTTGAGGGGGGAATGATATACAGGAGAAGCAGACTTCACCACCGTCGAAACGAAAAAAAAACCTTAGTTTGGTGTACATTGTCGATCTTGCTGTTAACATGTTATTGATCGAGTTAGTCTTCAGTGACGAATCTTGCAATGCGCAGCCTAATGAAGCTGTCTTGGAGATCTTGCTTTCCTGTCGGTTGATAGAGTCGAAGTTTCTTGTTTATTTAAACTTCTTCCGAAATGATTGCTCTGTAAAAATAGAAGTTTTTATTACGGCCCTCGCCCCCCCCCGCCTCGTTAGTGTGTAGTTGGTTTCATTAATTTTTTTTTCTGGTAGCAGATGCGGAGTAGGTACAGAGTAAAACTAATGCTTGGATTTTTGTTTCATTTCTTATATATAGTAATATTTAGCCGATTTAAAATGTGGTAGAATGTCGAGCTACCGTTACAATATACGTGCTTATTGAACTTATTCTTAAACTTAAGAGCTAATATTGCACGATTCTAATTCTGAGGGAGAAAATTTTGAACACACCGTTCTCGGTAGTTGTTTGAATTTCACCCTCCGTGAGTGCAATGCATATAGTTCTCATGATTTTTGCTTCAACTTTGTTTTTTTTCTTTCTTTCCTTTTATTTTTTTCAAGCCTTTTTTTCTCTCATTTTTTTCTTTTTTCTTTTCTTTCATTCAAGTTTTTCTGTTTTCGCTCTTTCGTCTTTTACTCTCATAAAGCGAAATTCTCATGTTCTTTTTGTTCTGTATCTTTTCTTTTTTATTTTTATCTTCTCTCTCTTTTTTCTTTGTTCTTTTTCCTTTTATCCTTTTATTTTCTTTCTAATTCTTTTCCGGTCACTTTTTTGTTATCTTTTCTTTTTTTATGCGTTTTTTACATATTTTTTTCTACATTATTTGACCAGATTGAGTTTGACAGTACTGAGGGTAGACAACCATTTCATAATAACAATATTAATTCTTTTTCCTTGTAGAATTTTTTAAGAGTGAGAAGAAGCATTTGCTTTCGGTCTTCTATTTTTGATAAATCCAGTATAGTTCTCATCTCTCCCCTCCTTTTTTTAACCATGATTTCATCATGAGAGGAATCCGCGTTTGCAATCTCCCATTTGCAATTTTGCAATTTGCCTTCAATAGATTACTGTCCCGTACACGTTTCAGAGATCACCTCTCTAGTTCGACCTCGCTACCCTTTGAAGTTTTTGAAGTAGCTATACACAGATGACATAGGGGTACTTTTACAGCGCAAACACGACACACCACAAAGAAAGAGACGACACACTCAGCGCTTGTGTGTGTCGTCTCTTTCTTTGTGGTGTGTCGTGTTTGCGCTGTAAAAGTACCCCTATGACTATGAACCAACTAGGCCCAAAAGAAGTTTTACTGATATACACAGATGTTTTCCTGCAATCGATCTGCAATAACTGCATGCACTTGAACATAAGGTATTTCACCTATTTTTCAATGTCTGCATCCTATCTTCTTCGGAACTGCTTAGTCATCAACTTCAGTACTTTATGACGCGCTCACCGCCAACCTTTTGATATAGTCGCCTCGGGCTTGTGAGTTTTATAGGATAAAGAGAAAAAGAGCCAAAATGAGTGCGCCATTGCCGTATTGCTTCGCCACAAAGCGCACCTTGAGACATAGTAGTGCAAGCCTATGAAAGGAAATAAGACGGTGCCATTCTTTTTCACGCAACCAGCAGATATTCAAGGCGCTCTGTGTAGTATAAACGTGTTATTTGAAAGCCTTTTTGGAAAGTTTGGCTTCGGAGCAATACGTCAGCTTTCAAATCGCTGTAAAAGACCACTTTTTTTGCCAGGATATTCTTTCGGAGAGAAAATGTGGAACTGAAATGGTTGTCCATTATTTTTTCCGAACAGAACCGTAAGAGGGTCAAACGCAACATCGGCGGTGTTTGGCGTGACAATTTTCTCATGCCAGCCTCGTAATGAACATAGCATGACGAAAGGCTGCTGTCATCATCATCATCATCAGCCTGACTACGTCCACTGCAGGACAAAGGACTCTCCCATGTTCCCCCAGTTAACCCGGTCCTGTGCTTGCTGCTGCCAATTTATACCCGCAAACTTTTCAATCTCATCTGCCCACCTAACCTTCTGTGTTCCCCTAACCCGCTTGCCTTCTCTGGGAATACAGTTTGTTACTTTTAATGGCCAGCGGTTATCCTGTCTACGCGCTACATGCCCGGCCCATGTCCATTTCTTCTTCTTGATGTCAGCTATGATATCATCAACCCCCGTTTGTTCCCTAATCCACTCTGCTTTCTTCTTGTCTCTTAAGGTTACACCTACCATTTTTCTTTCCATTGCTCGCTGCGTCGTCCTCAATTTAAGCTGAATCCTCTTTGTAAGACTCCAGGTTTCTGCTCCGTAGCTAAGTACCGGCAAGATACAGCTTTTACATACCTTCCTCTTGAGGGATAGTGGCAATCTACCTGTCATAACTTGAGAGTGCTTGCCGAATGTGCTCCACACCATTCTTATTCTTCTAGTTACTTCAGTCTCGTGGTTCGGCTCCACGGCTATTACCTGTCTTAAGTAGGCGTAGTCTTTTACAACTTCAAGTGCACTATTACCTATCTCGAAGCGCTGCTCCTTTCCGAGGTTGTTGTACATTACTTTCGTTTTCTGCAGATTAATTTTAAGACCCACATTTCTGCTCTCCTTGTCTAACTCCGTAACCATGAGTTGCAATTCGTCCCCTGAGTTACTCAGCAATGCAATGTCATCGGCGAAGCGCAGGTTACTAAGGTATTCTCCATTAACTCTTATCTCTAACTGTTCCCATTCTAGGCTTCTGAAAACCTCCTGTAAGCACGCGGTAAATAGCATTGGGGAGATTGTGTGTTCTGCCTTGCACCCTTCTTGATTGGTATTGTGTTGCTTTCTACATGAAGCACTATGGTAGCAGTTGATCTCCTGTAGGATTCTTCCAGGATGCTTATATATGCTTCATCGACGCTCTGATTCCGCAGTGTCTGCATGACTGCCGATTTTTCCGCTGAATCAAACGCCTTCTCGTAATCTATGAAGGCTATGTATAGTGGTCGGTATTATTCTGAGCATTTCTCTATTACCTGAATAATATTATGAATGTGGTCGATTGTTGAGTAGCCTGTTCGAAATCCTGCTTGTTCTTTTGGTTGATTGAATTCTAATGTTTTCTTAACTCTGTTAGCAATTACTTTTGTAAATAGCTTGTATACTACGGAGAGCAAGCTGATAGGCCTGTAATTCTTCAAGTCCTTGTCATCTCCTTTCTTATGTATTAGGATGATGTTAGCGTTCTTCCAAGACTCTGATACTCTTACCGTAAAGAGACACCTCATAAACAAAGTGGCTAGTTTTTCTAACACAGTCTGTCCTCCATGTTTCAGCAGATCTGATGTTACCTGAACCTCACCAGCAGCTTTGACTGTTTGCATGCTCTCCAAGGCTTTTCCAACTTCTATCATTACTGGTGGGGTGTCATCTGAATTACTACTAGTTGTTATAGTATTAGGGACGTGGTTGTCGCGGCTACTGTACTGATCTCTGTAAAACTTCCGCTATTTTAACTATCCTATCCATATTGGTAGTTATTTTGCCTTCTTCGTCCCTTAGTGTATACATCCGATTTTCCCTATCCCAAGTTTCCTCTTCACTGCTTTGACGCTTCCTCCGTTTTTCAGAGCGTGTTCAATTCTCTCCATGTTATACCTTCTTAGATCGCATACTTTACGCCTATTAATCAACTTCGAAAGCTCTGCCAGTTCTATTTTGTCTGTTGTACTTGACACTTTCATGCTTTGACGCTTCTTAATTAGGTTCTTCGTTTCTTGGGAAAGCTTGCCAGTGTCCTGTCTAAATACCCTGCCCCCAACTTCCACTGCACACTCCATAATGATACTCGTCAGATTATCATTCATTGTATCTACTCTAAGGTTGGTTTCCTCACTAGGAGCCGAGTACCTGTTCTGAAGCGAGACTCTGAATTCCTGCACTTTCCCTCTCAGTGCTAGCTCAGTGATTAGCATGTTGCGTATCAGTGTCTGTCATTCCTTCTTCAAGTCTAGCCTAATTTGATACCATACCATTATGTGGTCACTGCATCGTACCTTGCCAACCACTTCCATATCCTGCACGATGCCTGGGTATGCACTCATTATAAAGTCTGTTTCGTTCCAATTTTCGCCATTAGGGCTCCTCCATGTCCACTTAGGTTCCTCGTTTTCGGTAGAAGGTAGTCAAAATTCGCAAATTATGGCCTTCTGCAAATTTTAGTAGTAGCTCTCCTCTGGCATTTCTAGTACCGATGCCATAATCTCCTGCCTGGTCCCCAGCCTGCTTCTTCCCTACCTTTGCATTAAAGTCTCACATCAGTATAGTATACTGCGTTTTTACCTTACTCAGTGCCGATTCCACGTCTTCACAGAAGCTTTCAACTGAAACGTGATCATGGCTGGATGTAGGCCCGTAAGCCTGTATCATCTTGATCTTGATTGATTGATTGATTGATATGTGGGCTTTAACGTCCCAAAACCACTATGTGATTATGAGAGACACCGTAGTGAAGGGTCTGCGAATTTGGACCACCTGGAGTTTTTTAACGTGCACCTATATCCGAACACATGGGCCTACGACGTTTCCGCCTCCACCGGAAATGCAGCTGTCGCAGCCGGGATGTGAACCCGCGACCTGTGGGTCAGCAGCCGAGTACGTTAGTCACTAGACCACCACAGCAGGGCTCATATTGATCTTGTATCTCTTATTGAGTTTAATACGATACCTACCACCCTTTGATTAAAGCTAAAGTATTCCTCTATGTTGCCAGCTATGTTTCTGTGAATTAGAAACCCCACTCCCGAGTTTTTTTCTGTGAGATAAGCCCCGATAGCAAAGGATGTGCCCATTCTGTAGCATCGTTTAGGCCTCATCTGTCCTCCTAATCTCACTGATTCCTATTACATCCTATTCAACACCCTCTAGCATATCGAATAGTACAGATAGACTTGTATCACTAGATAAGGTTCTAGCGTTAATCGTTGCCAAGTTCAGGTTCCAATGGCGGCCTGTCCGGGTTCAGAGATTCTTAGCACGCTCTGCTGCGTTGTAGATCTGACCGCCGCCGTAGTCAGTTGCTTCGCAGCCGCTGGGGACTGGGGGCCTTGAGTTAATTGACGTTTGCATGTGAGAGGTAGTGGCGAGATACTGCACCAAGGTGGCCAATTCTCCTCTGGCGAGAACCCCTTGTTAGCTCGGGTCTGTGGTGTCGCTACAGACCAAACGCCTACTTACGCAGACGCACCTGCGGTGAAAACCTCAGTTATTATTATTATTAGTGCGCATACCGCCAGTAGCGAAAGGCGATTGCTGTCTTGTGCCCACTGCCGAACGGAATGGCTCATATGGTGCGCACACTTGTTTGATTGTGGCATCTATAGCCAATCGTAACTTCCACTTATCGGATGAATAGCTTATCAAAAATACAAAATAGAAATGCCTTAGTAAATTAAATCTCAATCAAGTGACCTGTGATAATTTGGATCTGGATCTGGTTCATTCACGCGTGAACTGGTCGAAGAACCTGTTACATCGCTCCATGTTGACGCAGCAAATACACTTGGGGCTTGAGCATGTGCTCAAAGTGGATGCGGGACCAAGTGATGAGCTACATATTTTGGCCACCTGGTGTACGAGCACTCAGCATGCAGCGTATGATGGAGGAGGAGGCCTTGCAGCATTGCAGAGCCCTTGGTAAGTTTGCTTCTTTGGCTATGGTGTGGAATTGTTGCAGTGGTTAGATACTTCCCTGCTTCTTTAAACTTTCTTCGTAACCGTTTTACGCTACGAATCAAGTATGTGGCATAATCGCCTTGTCTCATTCATTGAGATTTATTAAAGAGGCTTCACGAATTGCTTAGTAATCTGCATTTGCAACAGTATATGCAAGGATGACCTCCTTAAAAAAAGGGCGGCAGCAAGAATTTGAATGAACTGTGTAGTATATAACATTACGTTGATTGTGCAGCAGTATTCTTACCACTGCCAAGAGAAAGATGTAAGGTATTATGAATATTCAATAAAGAGAGGTGTACCATATAGCACACATTCATTGCCATTAAACTGTTTACAAAGTTACGAATGCAATGAATAGAAACGTGCACTTGCTGCTACAGGGACGCTGATGAAGAGGGTCACGTCGTTGTTTCCCCCCATGGAGCGAGTTGACATGATGGTGCGCTTTATCGGGCAGGTGAGCTTTCTATTCATTGTTGGCCTCTGGCTACACCGGAGTAACATCCGTACGCGAGATGCAATTAATGATAACACTGGAGTGCACATACCGCAGTTCTTGGGCCAGCCCGAGCTTAGCTTGAACGAACCACTTGATGACCTGGTTGAGGAGTTCCGGCGATGGCGCCAGTACGGAGCGTTTTGTCAAATGCCATTGTCGGATGGGGCGACCGTGAGTGCAAGATGGTGCTCGACGCCCTGCTCGGACTGTTCCACGGGCGCTTGTTAACCACGAGGGTGCTCGAGGCGCGACCCGGTGAGTGTGGCCGCCCACGGCGTACGCAGTGTGTACGTAACGCGGGCCTTTTTCTTTCTATATATATATAGACATTTGTTGATAGACTGCAGTTGTTAGCCTGGCTTGCTACTAAGATGCTGCGTGATCACTGCGTCAAGGGCGTAGCTCGCACTTTATTACATTTTTTTTTTCTGGGGCTAGGTGTGGCATATATGGCCCCTTTTTGTTTATGTTTGTGCAAGTATTTGTTTCTGTTGCGTGTTTTGCTCGTGCAAAATGTAGCGAATGCCGGATAGGTTGGAACCTTTCAAACCATCCTCCTCCCAGGTTATGCCACTGAACTACGGTAAATACAGCGAGCATATCGAAGTTGTGCCTTTAAGTGCTCGGACACAGAAGCCCACTGGCGTAGTCACCGCGGAGGGGAAATGGTTGGGAGTCACACCTTCCGCCTTCTGCAAAACTCCTTGATTTTGCGTTTGTTTACCTACGCACCAACACTCATAAAGAATAGGGGAACACTACCTCTCTCCACAGAACCAAACTTCTGGCTATGGTCCTGCGGAAGAATCACAACAAAAGATACCTTGTTATGCATACCGAGTGCATCAATTGAAAAACACTGATAAGTCTGTATTTCTGTCGGTCTGGTCACAACATGGAATGTCTAACATGACATAACGCGAGAATTGAAAAGGTCATAAAATGAAAATCGTGTGATGGATGGCATCACATACATGATGGCATCGTACTAGTGTTTGCATGGCCGTTTCAACAACTTGGTATATATAGCAGAACTGGCACTAATTGAACGAATGCATGGCGTTAAAGACAGGCCACGACATGAGTGTCTTGTCATGAGGGACATGATATAGGTGGCAGGGCGTCGGTGCTCTCCCGGTGGCTTCATTTGCTTGAAGTAATCGAAATTGTCAAGCTGTGACGTTACTGTACGGCCACATGAATCTCGGGTTACGGAATGAATATTATTACGTTCATGCACATACATTATCCCATACATGACATGATGCCACTATGATGTAAGGTGATTATTTCAATGCATACTGCATTCAACGACGTGCGTGCATGACGAACATGAACGATATGCGACAAACATGCATACTCATCTGTTCCATAGCACGAATAACTGAATGCTTACAAACTCCTTAAGTCCACCGTGGTCGTTTCGATAGCATGGAGATGCATATGCACACATGACAAAACATGCGATTGTGAATTATGAAAGCACATGAATATTACGATTTGCTTGAAAGGGAAATGATGCCGCAGAGGTATATCTTTGCTGAATGCTTCGCATAGCAACAGTTTACCTATACAGGGTGCTCCACGTAACTTGAGCCAGAGTTTAAAAATATGCCAGTACACGAAATTACGACGCGACCAACGCATGTTGCTCACCGTTGCCTGGAGTTAAACAATATTTGAGAACACGAAAAATAGTCTAAACAGATATGTTTATATAACTAACTTTATTGCAGAAATGAAGATAGATGAAAATTTCAATGAGAAAGTTGTAGATTGGTCTGCAAAACGTCTGATTAGACAGTTTTGAACTTTAAATCTGTTGGGAATTAGTGTTTTTCTGCTAATTACAAATGCCCACGAAATACAAAAAATACCCACGTGACAAACCCGCTCATGCGCCAGTGCACACAATGATTCTAGTGATCCCAACGTTTGCCCCATTTTACTGTCTCGACGAGGCCACAACGATGGTGGTGGCATTACGATGAACATGTTTTGCTATCGGCCACATAAACGGTAACCGCTGTGACTGGTTATCCCTGTGATGAACCGGTGCGAGGGAAGCGTGTTGCTCGTTCGCGGA